>JAODAL010037477.1:0-40327 GCA_025379985.1 Phyllomedusa bahiana
ATTCAGGGGGCCCACCAGTGAATTTGATTCTTGGTGCCTACCAGGGGTTGATTCGCGGGGGCCCCCAAAGGGGGTTTTGATTCTTGGGCCCACCGTGACCTGATTCGGGGGGCCCCACCATGACCTATTCCTGGGGCCCCCCCTGGAATTGATTCTTGGGGCCCACCAGTGGGTTAATTCTTGGGGCCCCGGGGCCCAGTATTGGATTTTGATTTTTTGGGGCCCCCCATTGGGGGTTGTTCTTGAGGCCCCCAGGGAGTTGATTCGCTGGGGCCCAACCAGGGGATTTGATTCGCTGGGGCCCCCCCGTGGATTTGATTCGCGGGGTCCCACCAGGGGCCCTGTTTCTTGGTCCCCCCAAGTGGGAGTTGTTCGCTGGGGCCCACCAGGGACCTGATTTTTGGGTCCCCACCAGGGGAGTTGATTCACTGGGGCCCCCATGGATTTAAATTCTTGGGGGTGGGGGGCCCCCGTATTGGAGTTGATTTTTGGGGCCCGCCTTTGAGGTTGATTCTTGAGGTCACCATTGATTGATTCTTGGGGCCCCCCCATGGAGTTGTTTTTTTGGGGGCCCACCAGGAATTAAATTTTTTTTGGGGTCTCCCGTACAACTACGCACATGATTGTACATGCTTTTGCCCTCTCCCTTTTCCCTTTTCTGAAAAGCAGCCCCACCATGGTCCCACCAGCATTTTCTCCTTTCCCTTTTGCCAGTTAAGTGGGGGCCCTCCTATTTTCTGGTGAGGGCAGCACATCCCCTTCCTTTTCAAAACTTGACTAAACCCACCAATTCCCCAAACCCCACGACTCCCCCCTTTTCGGGCATATCTACACCTCTAAAAAAACCTTCTAACCAAGGGCCCTCACAAGACGGCCTTGGTACATCATGGCTTTTTTGCCCCCAAATACATCAGTAAAACGTTTGGGGGGAAGTATTCATTAAGGGTATGAAAAATTTGGAGAAGAATAAGAGACTGCTGAATGAGAGAGAGTATGGTTTATAACCATCAAAACTGGGAAGGTGATTGATGTCTCACCCACTCTTGGGTAATGTTGGTTGAGAAACCGGGCATTTACTTTACATGGTGGCCCTAATGATTTTGCCTTTTTTTTGCAGCTGGGAATCCCCCTATGGCAGATGGTGATATGGCCCGGGGGCCTTACTGGTTTGTTGTTTCTAGTCCTCGGGGCCAGGAAAAAAATGTAAAGGGTTAATACAAATTTGCCCTTTTTTTGTATCCCAAAACACCAGGTATGTTCAAAACGGGTAATTTCGGCGTGTACAGTACGGCCGCAATTACGCGGGTGCTAATAATGCAACCCCACGGCGTGGGGGGGGGGGGGTTCAGCCCCAGGACCCATTGACATTTATTACTCACAGGGATCCCCGCAGAAAAATTACATGTCACTTTTTCTCCCCCGGGTATTTAGAGCGGGGGGCGAGGTGTAAATCCCTATTTTTTTAGAGAACATGATTACCGTGATTTTGGCGCGCATTCCCCCATATAAAGCACAAATACATCGAAATGTGCGCTGAAAATTTTTTCCCTTTGAACATAGCTTAAGGGGCCCTTTTGTATGGAAACTGTCTCAGTAAGACTGTCCCTTTTGCCCCCGCAACCCACCAAGCCCATCAACCAAAAGAGCCCATGCAACCAATCACATCAGCTTTTATTTTCCAGAGCACTAAATGAAATAAAGCGACTCTGATTAGTTTGCTTGGGCTCTGTTTGGTTTCTTTTGGCAACAAAGGCAGTCTTATGTAGACAGTTTTCAAACTTGTATGTATGTAAGGCTCTTATTCCCTACATGACCCTTCCATGTAATGTTCAGTCCCTGGTGTCCCTGTGGTGTAAGGGTAATGGTGTGATGTTGACATACCTTGGTGACCTCCCCCTATGCATGCCCCCAACTTTTAGTTTTGCAAAGGGGAGACATAGGCCACGCCTCAAACTCGCCCAAACCAGACATCACACAGGACCCCGCCTCAAACAGGCCCAAAACCAATGCCACTTTTTAAACACCCAAAAAAAGGGAGATTTTTTCAGATCACATTTATCCATATAAATATTAAGCTTTATGTAATATACAGGGGGGAAGCTAGATATTTTAAAGCGAGATATTCAGTTTTTTTTATAAAATCTATTTTCCAAATAAAAAGAAGGGCATTATGGGGCAACACGGACAGAGGGGCAAGGTTTAAAAAGGGGCTGTCCCTCCAAAATAGGAACTTGGGAGGGTGCCCTTTTGAAGCGTAACCACAAGCCCCATGTTTGGGCCCCTTTTGAATCACAATTACTTTTACATCATCTGGATGGCCGGGCGTGTGTGAATCAGTTGCCTGGGGGAAGAGATGGCACCAGGATGCATTATGGGAGGAAGATAAGATGGTGGAGGCAATGTCCTGCCGAATTTTAAAAAAGGGCCTTTTTACATTTAAAAAATATCAACTGGGGTAGAGTTATAGGGAAGGGGGTAACTTCAAGCTCTTGGGGGCCCGGTGCGAAAAGGAAAAAGGGGCCCCCCCGTTTTCCATGCACCATTTCAATGCTGGGACCTTTTATTTTTTTTTTGGGAGGAGGGATTTGGCCCCCCCAGGGTGCTGGGCCCCGTACGACTGACACCCCCCCGCACCCCCCTAGCTACGCCCCTGGTTATAGGGCAGAAGGAGCTGAGGAGATTGATATTTTGTTATGTGGGGAAAGATTCACAAGAACTTGTATTGTACTCATTTGAATCTCTGCTTATTCCGGGTTAAGGAATCCATTAGGCGGTGTTATCAGTTTGCAGATAGAAATAGCTGTCAACTTGTATTGAATTTACTGCTTATTTTGGGTTGAGTCCAGTGGGTGGAGTTGTCAGTGATTGACAGCTTTCCTGGAACGAATGTGCATACAGGGAAACCTACTGGACTCCTTATACCAGAAAAAGCAGTAAATTCATTACTAGTTGACAGGGATCTCTATAATCACATTGAAAACACCGCCTACTGGACTCCTTGTCAGTCACTGATAACACCACCCACTGGACTCCTTAACCCAGAATAAGCAGAGATTTAAATGAATAAAATACAAGTTCTGCTGAATTTTTTTCATACAGAATAATATAAAATCTGCTCATCTTCTCCTGCTCTATAACATGGGGCCCGCAGATCAGAGAGCATCTTCAGTGTGACAGGTCCCCATTAAATTCTGGCACCATGTGGATTTTAATATTAAACAGTTCCTTTCCCCGCTCACCTGGTCTTCTTTTAGACTCTTCACACCTGGGTGCACAGAACCCTAAGTGGATCCGAGTGTTACGGTCACATGTAAATAAATGATTTCTTCAGCACCACACAGGTTGCTGCATGATTCTCACCACTAATACATGTAAGAGCAGGACAGCTCATGTAGTACTGCACTGTACTGTAGAGAGGTGCGATAGACGATCAATCACTACATGTACCTCACTAATATATGTAAGAGCAGTACAGGTGATCTACATGCGGTACTTACATGCCCTGTCCCTGTTTCCTGTAAAAAGTGGGGCATGCAGTGTTGGCGGTCTAGTAGCACTTCTCTACATCAGTGTGGTACTACATGTCCTGTACTGCTCTTACATGTATTAGTGAGATGCATGAATTTGATTGGTTTGGTCTATAGTACTCCTCCACAGTACAGTGCGGTACTACATGACCTGTACCTCTTATATGTATTAGTGGGGTGAAATGCATTGTATGCATTTGATTGGTGGTCTAGAGCACCTTTTCTACAGTACAGTGTAGTAGTACAGTCTGAAACGCTCTTACATGTATAGTGAGGTGCAATGCAAGTAAATTGACGGTCTAGTAACCTTCTACAGTACAGTGTGTACCATGTCTGTACTGCCTTATATGATTATGAGTGCATGCAGTGATTGGTGGTCTATACACCTCTCTACAGTACAATGCAGTACTACATCCTGTACGCCCTTACATGTTTTAAGTGAGTTGCATACAGTAAATGGGGTTTAGTAACACCTTTCTACTCTGCCGTACTAATGTCTGTACGGTCTTACATGTATTTAGTAGGGTGCATGCAGTGAAGGCAGTCATTAGCGCCTTTCTACATTACAGTGTGGTATACATGTCCTGTATTGCCTTACATGTATTAAAAAGGTGCATGCAGTGATTGGTGGTCTAAGCACCTCTCTAAGTACAGTGTGGTACACATGTCCTGTACGCTCTTAGAGGGTTAGTGAGGTGCTTGCAGTGATTGGTGGCTATATTGCCTCCTACATTTACAGTGTGGTACTACATGTCCTGTACTGCTCTTACATGTATTAGTGAGGCATGAAAGTGACTGTGTCTTGTAGCACTTCTCTACATGGGGGTGGTACTACATGTCCTGTATGCTCTTAATGTATTAGTGAGGTGTAAGCAGTGACTGGCTTGTCTAGTGGGCGCCTCCTACATACAGTGTGGTATTACATGTCCTGTACTGCTCTTACATGTATTAGTGGGGGTGCAGTATGATTGCGGGCTATAGCACCTCTCTACAGTACAGTGCGGTAGTGCGGTACTACATGACCTGTACTGCTATTACATGTATTAGTGAGGTGCATGCAGTGACTGGCTGTCTAGTATTGCCTCTCTACAGTACAGTGAGGTACTACATGTCCTCTACTGCGCTTACATGTATTAGTGAGGTGCATGCAGTGATTGGCGGTCTAGTAGCACTTCTGTACAGTACAATGCAATGCTACATGTTCTGTACTGCTCTTACATGTATTAGTGAGGTGCATGCAGTGACTGGCTGTCTAGTATTGCCTCTCTAAAAGTACAGTGCGGGTAAAAAATTTGTCCTGTACTCTTTACATGTATAAGTGAGGTGCATGCAGTGATTGGGGGGCTATAGCCCTCTCTCCAGTACAGTGGCGGTACTAACATGTCCTGTACTGCTCTTACATGTATTAGTGAGGTGCATTGCAGTGACTGGCTGTTCTAGTAGCACTTCTTACAGTACAGGGCGGAAACTACATGTCCTGTACTGCTCTTACTTGTATTAGTGAGGTGCATGAAGTGATTGGTGGTCTAGTAGCACTTCTCTACAGTACGGGCGGTACTAATGTCCTGTACTGCTCTTACAGTATTAGTGAGGTGAATGCAGTGACTGGCTGCCCTGTAGCGCCTCTCTACATTCCCTGTGAGTACTACATGTCCTGTACTGCTCTTACTGTATTAGTGAGGTGCATGCAGTGATTGGCGGGCTATAGCACCTCTTACAGTACAGTGCGGTAGTGGGGTTTACTACATTTCCTGTACTGCTCTTACTGTATTAGTGAGGTGCATGCAGTGATTGGTGGTCTAGTATTGCCTTCTACATTACAGTGTGGTACTACATGTCCTCTACTGCCTTACATTTTTAGTGAGGTGCATGCAGTGATTGGGGGGTTAGTAGCACCTCTCTACAGTACAGTGCGGGTACTACATGTCCTGTACTGCTCTTACATTATTAGTTAGGTGCATGCAGTTGAATTGGCGGCTAGTAGCACCTCTCTACAGTACAGTGCGTCCTACATGACCTGAACTGCCTTACAGTATTAGTGAGGTGCATGCAGTGATTGGCGGTCTAGTAGCCCTCTCTACAAAACAGGGCGGTACTACATGTCCGAAAACTGCTCTTACATGTTTGTGCGTACATGCATGATTGGCGGTATAGGGCCTCTTACATACGGTGGTACTACATGTCCTGTACTGCTCTTACATGTAGTAGTGAGGTGCATGCAGTGACTGGCTGTCTAGTATTGCCTCTCTACAGTACAGTGTGGTGTCCTGTCCATGACCCAAAGAAACTCCCGTTCTCATCATAAGAAGTGACTCCAGCTTCCAGCAGCTCTCTCTGCTGTTATATGGGAGGACGAGTTTAATCTGGATTAGTAACTGCTTCATTTTCTTTCATCTCCATGTTGCATTATGTTGGTGACATTTTGGGGGCTGTGGAACCAGTTCCCAGTTTTGCATAAAGTTATGGTCGTGCTGGAACCATTTTCCATTGTATGCTGTGGGACCACTGTACAGTAAATAGAAGCACTTATCATACCCCTGCCCCTAAGCACAGCTGAGATAAAATGTGGAACTAGTTACAGAGACATTTATAGGCAGAGCTTTGCTTTTTCTTTTGTATCCTTTGGAGGCTTTTCTCCTGCTCTGCTAATAGGGGGACTCAAGCACGCAGCCAATAGGCCGACCACATGAAACTACCATAGGGCAAGAAGGAAAAGAGTAGGGAGCAGCTGACAGCCACTTCCTTTTGTGAAATCTAAAGATGCAGTATGGATTATATGAAGAAGGCAGCAATGTTTATCTTCTGAGTTAAAGGGGTTGTCTCACTACAAGGAATGCTTTATATGTTAAAGATCTTGCAAAAACAAGTCACTTTGCAGTATGTGTCCATTAACAGTGTCCTACCTATTCCTAGATATCCCCTCTTGTATGGGCTGCATCAGCTCCCCAGGTCGCCATAGCTACAGACCTGTTCGATCTCTCCTGATAGGCTGCCAGCACTGGTTGCTATAGCTACATACTTGGTGTCCTCAGCAGCTTGTCACCGCAGCCAAGTCCTTTAAGAGGGCAGCTACCTGTCCTGTCTCAGTAATGAACATCACATTGTTTCCCTTATGACCAATGACAGACATAGAACAAGTCATCAGATGTCTGGACGCTGTAAAGCCACTTATTATAATAGTCCAAGACACACAAAGTCCAGCTCACCTGAATGAATGATTGATTGTGGACAGACAGCAGGTGCACGGATCTGGCTGGGAGGCACCAGCCTGTGAACTAAAGACATGGATGGCGGAAAAGATCCAGCACCGTTAGATTAATACAATAATCTTCTTTATTGTATTAAATCATTAAAATCGAGACACGACAGAGTCAACGCGTTTCGGGTAAACACCCGACTTACAAAACAGACACTCATTAAGCATATTTAAAGGAAATCAAAACCAATGACGTGCCAGAACACATATCATGTGACATGATGCAAATAACATATGCAAATTATTTAAAGACAAAGGCAAAACGTGTATGACAGAGTCTCCTAGCAAAGAAAAGAAAAAAATCATATATAAAAATAAAGTGTAAATGAATAAAAATGAGTAAATATGTAAGAATAAAAAAAGGAAAATAAAAAAAGTAGCGAATAAAAATGAGAGTTGAAGGGAATAATAAAAAAAGGGAAAAAATAAAAATCTAAAGAAATAAAAATGGGTCAGTGTGAATAAATGTCATGTAAAAAAAAAGAAAAGAGAAAAAAAAGATTAAGATGTGAATAAATAAAAAAAAGACAAAAACGTCGTTAAAGGGATTAATAAACTACACAAAAAGCAGAGCAAACCCCCCACTTGTAAGGGCTTGTTCCCCGGGCGTTTGGGAAACCTTTTACGGACCCTTTTTTTTCGCACTTGAAAAGGCATCCGGAAAGCGGTTTCGAAAAACGCAGCTTTGGATACTTTATTTGGATCCGTTTTCAATTTTTTTTTCACCTGCTTTTTACCTCCGTTTTCCGGATGCTTTTTAAAACAAAGAGGGGGTGAGGAGAGGGGGAGAATTCTCTCGCTCTCCGCCCCCCCCGCCTCATCATCCCAGCTCTCATCATCCCAGCTCTATCATCCCAGCCCCTCCATTCAGCCGCGCCCGAACTCCTCCCCCGCTCACCTGCCGCCCCCCCGCGCCGATCTCCCGCCCCCCAAACCCGCCGCCCCACGCCCATCTCCTCCCCGCTCACCATCTTCTGCCCCCCGGCCGATCACCACCCCCTTACCTGCACCGCGCCGATCCCCGCACAGACGCCGGGGCCCCCCCGATCCAGCCCCGCTTACCTGCAGCTGCGCCGATCCACCCGCACGACGCCGGTCCCGCATCCAGCCCCGCTCACTGCGCTTTTCGCATCCCTTCAGGGTGCAAACGCAGCTGTTTCGTACCCGGGGTGTGAGGGTTTGGACAAGTGCCCAAAAACGGACTCCCTTTTATCCATGGGCTTTCACTGCGTAGAACGCAAGAAATTGACATGTCAATTCTTTAAAACGGAGCGAAAAGCGCAGCACGGAAGCCCCCAAAAGCGCACGCCGATCTCCCCCTGGAACAGGATGCGCTTTTTTCCATTCAATCAATTGTTTAACTAACACTGACCAAATTGTCTAGATCCGTTTTGCGGATCCGTAAAACGGTTATATCCGTATAACTGGATCTAACAAAAACGTTTCGTAATACTGTCGTTAGTCGTGAACAAGCTCATAACATACCATAAAAGACAACCAAGTGGTAACTTTTATACGGGTAGCATTTAATCTTCCCCTATACATACTGGGTGGAAAGGGATTGAACCAAACGGTGTATCCTCTTCTGGATTCAACGCATCTTCATAACCTTCAGATTAAAATTTCAGATAAAGTAGGATTCCTGCATTTATAATAGGCAGAGATGTTTTTTTTTCAAAAATCTGAACTACAGATGAAAACTGATTATGTAATCTGTTTAAAATGAAGGATAACTGGTGTCCCTTATCATCTGCACTGAGAGTGTGGTTTGTTAATACGTTTTTTTCAAGGGACTCAATGTAAACTATAATCAGATCTGAACGTTCTAGGCTATGTTCCACACGGCTTATTGCGCGGGAAGTAATTACGGCCCGCCAAATATGCCGTGTGGACGTGTTTAATCGCGCAGGGCGTTTATATGTGGATCATTGAGCGGTATCCAACTTCTAACTTGGCGGCCGGCACCCTCACCGGGCCATAGGACTATCATTACTAGTGGTGCGTTATAACGCCGCTAGTGAATGACTGTCGCTTTATCTCACCTCGCGGCAATTTCGCAAGTGCTGGGGCGAGAAGGAGACTTGTTAATCCATAGTTCTTATGGAGAACTGTGGCTAATTACCGTAACTTGAATGGGACGGATTTCAGCCAATAATTCCGGCAGTACCTTCAGCAAATCAGCGGAATTAAGGACTGAAATATTGTCCTCATTTCAAAGCCGTTAGTGACATGGACTTATGAGACAATTAATATCTGCCCTCTCAAATCCATTTCTAGGGTAATGTCTACAAAATTTATCTTTTATGTAGCTTCTTTCGTGATGTATGACTGGTAACGGCATAAGATATCGACTATTACATTGCAGTGGTTTGGCAGATAATAATGAAGGTTTTGGATAACCCTGATTTGGTTTGAACAGATCAACTACATCAACAGTATATCCCAAAATGAATTTAGGAATGTTTATCCTGGAATTGGGTGAAACCAAGGGACATCTCATTGTCATTGAGATAGTGGAGAAAATCAGGTTTCATTATTAGATGCTCCCAATTCCAGACAACGAGAGATGTGCATTCGATAAATCCCGCCCTAAACCAGCGAATATGAGCAGAGAAATATGGATTATGTACATGAAATAAAATATTACACGTGGATTCCCCACCAAGACATGTACAAGATTCTACCATTGAGGGCCGAGAAAATTTCCCCCTATTGCGTGTCCTACAGTCTGGAGCAAAAAATTGAATCATTAAATTGAAAAAAGGTATGTTTCAAAGATTATGCAATCAATATCCAAAATGTATTTTTCAATAATATCCTCAGTGTCCTTATGAATCTGAAGTTCTACAGATGATAAGCTAGAGCTATATATAACCCTTATCATGTGGGATCTTGCTGGAATTACAAATGGAGGAGTACATCACAGGCAATCCAGTGAAAAGAAGTTGATTCGACCAATATTAAAGTCATACAATATTCTGTAAAAACATTTTTTTTTTATTCTTAAATTATTTTCATTTATATGTACTCATTTTTTTAATTCATTTATACTTTATTTTTTTATACTGATTTTTTTTTCTTTCTCTTTGATTAGTTGAGAATCTGTTCTTGCAAATTTTGCCTGTGTCTTTAAATAAATTGCATATGTTATTTGCATATGTCACGTGATATGTGTTTGGCACGGTCATTGGTTTTGATTTCCTTTAAATATGCCTTATTGAGTGTCCTGTGTTTTAAGTTCCTGTTTAAGGTGTTGTGTTTATCCTGTAAAATGGTTGAACTCTATGTGCGCGGTAGTTTTGGATTTTAATTAATCTTTATTCATATACAATAGAGGAATGTATTTTATAATTTCCATACTAAACGTGCTTTGGACTCTTATTCTGCATCCTATGCTGGACGAGTGTTTTGACTTATATGTTAATAGATATATCATACATATTATAGGTGTCATGTTTGTGATGAAAAGTATTATGGTGTAGCGTTATGACTCTCAGGTTATTAGGTCAAAGTAGATCATCGAGAAAAGTCTCTAGAGATTTTTTGTGGGCTCTCGTAGACATTTGAGGAACTTGCCTGCTACATTGACAGTAACAGTCATATCATAGCCAAAACCCTATAAATAATGAGAGCCTAAAGTATCAAACGACATTGTCCTAAAATAGTAAATTTAGTTAGCAAATCGCAGCTTTGGTTTTATTTATCAATATTTATACATAGACAGCAGAAACATAGAGTACCTCGTATCACACCCAGTGATTTCTGGTTGCAGGAGTGCTGATACAGTCCATATATTACTTCATATATATAGTAGTAAATAGTAAATATCATGTAGTAGATATAACATGCCTAAGTTATTATAGTAGTGGATGTAGCTCATACAGACTAGTTATATCGTGCAAAATCATAGTAGTAGATATCACTCAATTGCAACATCTCAACAATAGGTAAATACCAATCAATTCTTCAGATTATGATCGATATAGATGATGTATATTTTATCCAGTCATTGGCTTGTAAATCCGTGCTCCAATAAGAGTTCACATCGTCTCACGCCTTAATGACTTTATACAATCTGCTCAGATAAACATGTGATCACACTAACACAACATCACGCAACGGGAGAACCTTCTCTTAGAAGACATACAAACCCCGCCCCCCCTCCGAACACTCGCCCAAATGTAGAGGCTTAAAAAGTTTTCGCACCAAAATGAAAGGAAAGCTTGATTAACACTGTGGATTGCTGGTCACTAATGAATTGATTGATTTTATAACACGTGTGTCTGGTCACTAGAAGATAGTGATGATTTGGCTCCAGAAAAATATGCGATTAAAAATCAAAAAAATACAGCAATGGAGAAGCTTATCTTAAATATTAAAAAGAAGTGAAGAAAAAGATAAAAAAAAAATACCAGAGACTTAAGAAAAGTCCTGAAAGATAAAGGAAGCATAACCTGTTTTTGACTCCAGATCATGATATCAAAACTCAAAAAAATCCACCAATGGGAAAAAAATGGAATAAAAAAATAATTATAAATACAGGACTTTTCTGCGCTGTTTCGCCAAAAAGATGGCAAAAATTCTAAGTCAGCGGGTGGCGATTCCGAAGCGGAAACAATAAACTATTTTTTTGCCGGCTGAAATGGCGGCCGTGGAGTTAAACCGAACCCTTGGCGATAACGTTAAGGACTGAGCAAAAAAATTTGGCAGGGTCAAGCCTTGGTTCCTGGGAAATGGGATCGGCTCGCATCAAGTGGTTTTGCCAAAAAATGGAAAAATTCTAAGCCCACTCGGGTGGCGATTCGGCCAAAAAACAAAATTTTTTTGCCAGCTGAAAATGGACGGCGCGGGAGTTAATCCCGACTTTAAAAAGAATAGGAGCAAAAACGGTGTGTTCCGGTCCACTTAGAGGTTAAGACTTCATAATAAGAAATATCATGTCTTATAATAAGACAGACATGATTCCTAGCCAGTCGCAGTAGGCAGTATGTGATTTATCTTGAAGCCTATCGATATCTTAGCAATCTTAGTGATAGAACCAAAATATACAGTACAAGAAACCTTTGTGTCTATGAGCGTTCCTCTCGGAAAAAGCCGGTCATGTGATATATATTTCACGCTATAACATGAGCGCGCTGTTGACCCTTTTCTTCTCAATGAGAGGACTCCTGCCCGTAATGGGCTCAAAATTCTAAAGGTTAATAAGCACTCTTATACCTTAATGACCAATATCCGCTATTAAAACATGAGCGCGCTGCACCCTCATTCTTCTCAAGAGACTCTGCCGTATATGGGCTCAAAATTAAGGAATAGACTCCTTAAACCTTTAATGACCAGCAGCTTCATTAGTACAAAATCTGCAAACATTCAGCAGGATATGAGCAGTTTATGGCCTTACCCACATAAACACCTCTACCACAAAAAAAATTAGGTGTGGGTTATTTTGGGGGCAAAAAAGATGCAATTGTTGATTGACAAAAAAGTGTTGTTGGAAAAAAATGCAGACTTAAGTCTGGAAAGGAAAAAAAAGTCAAAAACTGTAACCGGCTCAAATCAAAAGTAATTAGAGTATGCCCTAATGGGCTCACAACTTAAGGAGGAAACAAGACCTTAAATCTTTATTATGACAGCAGATTTTTAGAACAAACACGTTCTGCAAACCGCAGCCAGGGACTTATGAGCGGTTTTGGCTTTCACCCACATAAACACCCCTGCCCCCCAAAAATAGGTAATGGGTATTTTGGGGGCAAAGGAAAGATGCAATTGTCTGATTGACAAAAAAGAGTTTGTGGAAGAAAAATGCAGACTTTGTCTGGAAAAGAAAAAAAAGTCACAAACCTGTTAACCGCAGCTCTCAATCCAAAGGTATTGTAGTCAGTGTAGATAGGAATGCGATAAGAAAAAGAGAAAAAGTCAAACAAAAAAATGGTAAACTCACAAAATCAAAAGCAAGTGGGTCTTAAAAGGTCATTATGAAAACCTTTGCTCCTAGGAGCTGCAAAGCTAGGAAACCCTATTGATCATGATTACATATGCTATTATATTCCTATAGACAATTGAGCTATTGGCTTCCATGTCTCTTTGTATTGTGTTTCTTGAGCGTTGTTGTTCTTTGTCCTTTGCGTTTGTGTCTTTTATCCTTGGTGAGTTGTTGATTTGAGCGTTATGTCTTTGTCTTTGCGTTGTCTTTTTCACTTTGCGTTGAGTTGTTGTATGGCGCGTTGTTTTGTCCTTTGCGTTGTCTTTCTCCTTTGCGTTGAGTTGTTGTATTGAGCGTTGTCTTTGTCCTTTGCGTTGTCTTTGTCCTTTGCGTTGAGTTGTTGTATTGAGCGTTGTCTTTGTCCTTTGCGTTGTCTTTCTCCTTTGCGTTGAGTTGTTGTATTGAGCGTTGTCTTTGTCCTTTGCGTTGTCTTTCTCCTTTGCGTTGAGTTGTTGTCTTGAGCTTCGTCTTTGTCCTTTGCGTTGCGTTGTTGTCTCGAGCGTTGTCTTTACTGTTGTGTCTTCTTTGTCTCGCGATGTTAAATCCTGCAAATTCAAAAAATAAAAATTTAGCAAAACTTACCCCGTCTGATCACAAGAGCCAAACCCTAACCCTAATTGTGTTTTCAATGGTTTTTGGATTGGATGATCTCTATTTCCAATTTACTTTACTTGGAAACCTGTGAATTTCAGTCTCTAGGGCGGTATCACCAGGTTCTGATCTGGGCTGTCATTGTAACAATGCTGGTTGGCACAAGCTGATAGGACCATATAGTGGCAAACCAACTGTGGCAGGGTTAACATGAAGCATGCATTAAATGCATATCAGGAGGCGAGCTCCCTCAGAATAGATAATGGATTAGCAAGGGACAACTGGCCTAATAGCCAGATAATGGCAGAGACCACAAATGGAGATGATACCACAAATGTCTTCAATGTGTACACACACATAATAATGACTGCTAGGTTCTAACTCTCCTTGAAACCTTCCAGGACCTATTAACACTAGAACCCTGGTTACTAGTCCCCACTGAGACCGTTCGAAGTGTCCCTGAAACATAACCACTAAGATACCCATCCAAATAAAGCTACAATTTTTGTTACACCACGGAAATCTTTATGAATCTATACACTCATTACCTCGTTAGGCGGTTTTGTGGGGGGGGGGGGGGGGGGATTCATTTGCTCCAAAGTCTAAGAGGTAACTGTAATCAGAAATTCTGTATTAGAAGACATGATTGATGGAAAAGTAGTATTATTACAACCAGTAAACAAATCACAATAGATGGAGGTTGTCCTAGAATCCACAGGTTATAACGATCTCCTCCTTCACATCACCAACCTGGGTAATAACTACAATAGACATCTCCAGTCTACACTTCTAGATGTATCTCCTGACCCGTCTCCTTATGTTCCCTGTGAAATAACAATTCTGGAGCCTCTTCTCTTATAACTCTGTGTTGTGCTGTTCCTCTGTTATGCCTCCTTGAAATGTATTACTGAATCAGTCAGGTGGGAGTTACCATTTCACTTTTTAGGGGCGTGTCCCAGCACATACTGACTGTCAGCACTGATTGGACAATGTCAGACTGTGAAAGGACGCACCACCAATTGGTAACTCCCATCAGACTGATTGGTTTTGAATTTGTAGGAGAGAACAGCACAACACAGAGATATAAGAGAAGAGGCTTCAGAATTGTTATTTCACTGGGGATTTTCTGAAACAGACATGTCGGGAGATGTGACAGGTCCTCTATGATAGAGAAACCCATCCAGCCCCATATAATGCCCCATATTAGGAACCAGTTCTAGGTCTCATCTATAATAAATCAAGGGGAGAAAGAAGAAAAGGGATAACAAGGAAAAGATCTGCAACCACCAAGTGGTGCAAACACCTCGCTCCTTTATAACAATGTTTCTTATTCCCTTATAAAGTGCAACGTTTTGACTCATCTGGAGTCTTTATCAGGCTTGTTGGTTGCAGTCCATTTCTATGTTATTGAAGTTTGGTGGCTCACATAGGTCTCTGGAACCTGGTGAGGACATGATCCTTAGGAAGGAGCTGCCACAGGACTTCTTTCATTATTGAAGAATAGGGATGACAACTCGGATATTTAAGATCAGGTTTAGTTGACAAGACGCCAATGTTTCCTTCCTCAAGTGATTACCTCCCAGCTGTGTGGACATATCAGTAGACTTGGGATGAACAATTCATATTGTCTTTTATCTAAGAGGTCTGATGAGTCCCTGGTATCTACCCCCCATATCAACTCCTCGGAATCTAACCCGCGTGTTTATACATGAGGAGACTATTGGAGGATTTCCCAACCATTTCCCATTCATACATACCTGTATATGTTCTCCTCCTAACAGCAAATCAAGGTCCAGCACACGAATGGGTTCAAGAGAAGTTTCTGGATGAGTAGATGTTCAGGAATCCAAGGATCCACTGAAATCTACACTGCCATGAACTAGGCACTCAGGAGAAGTTTCTGGATGAGTAGATGTTCAGGAATCCAAGGATCCACTGAAATCTACACTTCCATCAGCTGGAACAATCCTAAAGACATCACAGAGTCATAGAAATTAGAAGATGGAAGAAGACAAACAAGAGAGATGGGCAAGGTCCGGTGTCCAGACTCCGACCCATGAAGCCTCCAGAGACAATGTATATATAGTATAGTGTAAATACAGTAAATACAGACACACGATGACGCTCAGAGACACTGGCTAATGCTCAGGTCCCTGATCAGTGGGGAGGTCTCTGTAGACTTTGGAACCTCTACATGTATCCATGTGAGAAAAGGGTTGAAAGGGTTTTTCCAGGATTTTCAAAACCCTCCCTACCTCCTCCCACTGTGCTTAATTAGAAAATGGCCCCATACTTCTCTCTCCCATCACCAGTGGTCCAGCGCTGCCAGAGCTCCTGTGTTTCCGCCTGTAGAGTCCCTCATGATGATGGTCACTATTTCATGGATCACAGTATGCTGCAGCCATTCACTGTGGTCACATGGTGTAATGGAGGTCAGGTGACTGCTGAGCCCAGAGATTGGCTGCAGCATATGTGATCCATGGATGTAACATCATCACTGAGGGACCGGGGGGAAACACTGAAGCTCTGGCAGCGCTCAAACGGTGGTGATGGGAGAGGGAAGTATGGGGTAATTTTCTATTTTAGCGCAGTGGAAGGAGGTAGGGAGGCTTTAAAAGTCTTGGAAAATCCCATTAATTTTACCAATATGGCTTCAATGTAACATTATTACACAGGAGGAGTCACAAGTGCTCAACTTGTATCCTACAGATCCTGAGGTCACGTGAATCCTACCAAAATAGCCTTCACCTTCTGAGTTGCTGTGAGAACAGATTATTGGGGACATTGGGGCACATTTATTATGGCAATTGCACCAAAATCCTGGGCTACCTGCTTTAGACACCCATTTTATTATAGTGTTGTTTTTGATCGGTTTTAGGAAAATTTTGATGCATCGGTTTAAAAGGGGTGTGGCTTCACGGAAAGGGCCAGACCATTGTGATGTCATCAAATATGGTGAAGTCATGTGGCATTGTGATGTCGTCAAATTGGGGGGATTGTGAAATGGCTGTCTTTAAAAGGTTTCCTCCATGCAACCATAAAATTATGTTATAAACTCTATGAGGATTTACCTACTCTACATGCTTATCACAATGCTAGTCTGGTATTCATGATAGCTAGATTTATTGATAGATAGGCGATAGATATTAGATAGATAGATAGATACAAAATGTTAACAAAGGCAGCACTCCAATGTACAAAAAAGTGCAAAAATTGGTGCCAGCGATTATATGACCAGAGTCACTAGTTCCATAAAATATTCCAAGAAAATCACAGCACTCCTTAGTTCAAAAAAATTAATTCAACTTTATTACAACATGTCCAATGGCCATTGGACATGTTGGAATAAAGTTGAATTCATTTTTTTTTTAACTAAGGTGTGCTGCGATTTTCTTGGAAGATAGACAGATGGATATATCTGATAGATAGATAGATTAGATAGTTAGATAGATAGATGGATAGATAGACAGATGGATAGATGGATAGATAGATAGATAGATAGATAGATGGATAGATAGACAGATGGATAGATAGATGGATAGATAGATAGATAGAGAATTTCTTAATTGTAAATATCTCTATCTGGCGGACTAGCCTTGATCAAGTAAAACATTGTCACCTAATTATTTCAGCTGGGAATATGTAATACTAGATGTCATCACCAGCTGTTAATTTATTCAGACATTTCCAGGAGGAACAGAAGGAGGGACAGCACCGAGTTCTGGGAAACGTTGCTTCAGCATTGCTATTACATGTGGGGGGGTGGGGGGGATTTACTAAACTGTAATATTAGAAGAACCTGACTTATTTTCTCTCATTAGTGGAAAATTCCCTGGAGAACTAAAAAAAAATCCCTCTGGTGCCGGACACTGCACGATTATACTTCAGGGATCTGATAAGACAGGGTCACTTATTACAAAACTTTCAGAGAATCATGAAATACCTGATAAAACTTCTCTTCCTTTCCTGGAGCAAATGGGTCAGCCTCTTGTCTCAGACTCCTGATGAGGAAATGAGCTGCTTCATTGGGTAGCACCTTTTTATAGCAGGAGACCATTGTGATGTCATCGAACGTGGGGATTTCCCGTGGCATTGTAATGTCTTGGAATGTGGGGATTTCCCGTGGCATTGTGATGTCATCGAATGTGGGGATTTCCCGTGGCATTGCAATGTCTTGGAATGTGGGGATTTCCCGTGGCATTGTAATGTCTTAGAACGTGGGGATGTCCCGTGGCTTTGTGTGTTTAATCGAATTGTGGGATTTCCCGTGGCATTGATAATGTCTTGGAATGTGTGGATTTTCTCCAGCGTGTGCATTGTAATGTCTTGGAATGTGGGGATTTCCCGTGGCATTGTAATGTCTTTGAATGTGGGGATTTACCTTGGCATTAGGATGTCATCGAATGTGGGGATTTCGTAGGCATTGGGAATTGTATCGGAATGTGGGATTTCCCGTGGCATTGTGATGTCATAGAATGTGGGGATTTCCCTGTGGCATTGGATGTCTTTAGAATGTGGTAATTTTCCAGTGGCATTGGGATGTCAATCCCCGAATGATTGTGTGGGATGGCTGGAGTGACATTTCTAGAAGGCTTGCTCATCCTATATACATAATTACTAAGCGTTTCAGGTCACCTCCTTTTTTTCCCCCCTTTTTGTGTTTTCTTTCACTCTCTTCATTTCTGGGGTTTACGTCAATTTTTTTTTCCCAGCGCATATCATACGCCGGTGGAGAAAGTGGCGCTAGACAATCAAGCTATTAATAAGAGCTATGAATTACCTTATATAGGGCATCAAATTCGGGCGTTATCTACAGCACCAATTACATGCTGAAATATGTCCTGCATATAAGTGTGATATTACAAAGGGATCGGATATGTTGGAGGCTGGTGGCAGGAAAAATGGCAGATGATGGTTTAATAAAGCTAATGCAAGGTTATGCACTTGGGGAGTGAATAAAATTCCATTATATATTACATGTTTAAATGGAAAAAGGATGAGTAAAAGTGACATGGGAGGAAGACTTGGGAATCCTGTGGACAGTAAGCTTAACTGTAGCAGGCCAGTGTCAGGCGAGCAGCTGCCAAGGTAATAGAAATCATGGGGTGTATTAAAGGGGCATAGATGCACATGATAGAGAACAATTAAATCTTCCATTATACAAGTCACTAGGTTAGAACCACACTATGGAATATTGTGTATCAGGTTTTGGGCCACCAGTTCACAGGAAAGACATTGTAGGAACTTGACCAGGTACTCAAAGGCGGGCAACAAAATAATAAAAGGACTGGGTGGTATACAATACCCAGAAAAGATCAGCACGATTGGGGTTATTTAGTTTGTTTAGAGAAAAGACGGCTTGGGGGGACATAATACATATGTTTAATACATCAAAGGGTCAATATAGAGATGTCTCTCTCCAAGATTTATTTATACCAGGGCCCTTTGGTATGTCTAGAACAAGGGGGCATCATCTACGTTCTTGAGGAACGAACGTGTTGTCTACATAAAACATAGAAAGGGATTCTTTATGTAAGAGCAGTGAAGACTGTGGACTCTCTGCAGAGGGACTTTGTCATGGTGAATTCAATAACGGAGTTCAAACAATGGTTTAGATGCATTTCTGTGAGGCGTAATAACATAAACAAGTGTATAGTGTCTAGGATTCTGGAGTGGGGTCATTGATCCAGGGGAATTTTGCCTGATTGCCAGATTGGATGCTTAGGGATAGGAATTTTTTCCTAAAACTTGAGGACAATTGGCTTTCTACCCTCATTAGGGCTGACAAATTTAAAGGAGGTTTTTGGACTTCCTCTTGGTGATCAACAACTTAGATCTAGCAGGCTGACTGGCCATGGTCGTATCGGTGATTTTTCGGGAATTAACGCAAACTATGATAAACTATGAAATAAACAGTGGTTCTCTCTTAGGTGTTAGACAAAAACTATTCCCCAGTGTCATCTCCAGGGTATATACTCTAATCGTAATGAAACTCTTTCTAATCTACCTGTTTTCTGATCCCGTACTTTTAGGAATGCTTCCTCTCCCCAAGGACCCAGCTGGTTATCTTTTACTTTCTAACCGTGTCATTTTCTTATCCCCCCAGGTCAAGCCTGGCGACTAAGTCCCCTGTTGTTATACCTTATTTACGCCATACAACAATTATCACGACATCCGATTATTCCTTTTAAGCTCCTGTAGAACGATATATAGTCACTTGCTTTGTCTTCTATTTGGCCTTCCATCGCTCCTTCTCATTCTATACACATTCACACATAAGAAGCAAAAAACAACATTTTCTTTTTTCCTCTAGCGAACGCTTTGTGGGCATATTCTAAATTACCTCAAAAATTGGAATCTATTTTTCTTTGTACAGTCTAATGGACTATTTTCCTAGTTCATCCCGCATGTCAGTTCTTCCTGTTATCGAATCCTCTCCAGCTATTATCTCTGCTCTTAAAACTTTTCTCTCATCAAAGATAAATTCTTCTGGTCCCCAAAATTTTTTTCTGGCTCTTAATCCTCTAAAGCCTAAAAAAAACACCTTAAACACCTATTGACTTTGTGGCTCTCTTCCAGTGACGCGCCGGACTGGGGCCCCGCCCCCTCGGGGGAGGCGCGACATGACCCGGCTCGATGGGCGTGTCACGGAGCGCATGATGCGTTGGGGGGAGTGGCTAACGCGACTCGGGGGCATGGCTAATGCCCGTTTGGGTGGTTGTGGCTAAACGGTGCGGCTGCGAGATATTTAAGCGCGCCCGTCTAGGCACCGAGGAGCAGACAGCGCGGCGTGGGACGTGAATAGTCAGGACCCACCCGCCGGTAGTGCGTTTGCTCCAGTGGACCCACAGTGGAAGAACTGACGGCGATTGGTGGCCTAGTGGAGAGGGGCTGCATGGCTAGACAGGAGGCAGTTCCAGTTATGGTAGTTGGTGGTGCAGGGACCCTTGTGGAGGCGCTTCAGGTAGAAGACAGAAGTGAGCGTAGAAGGGAAGGTCAGGCCTCGCGCGCAAGAGGGCTGAGCCTCTGAATGTTACACCGAGGGGGCTCTCGCCTGCCGTGTGTGTGTAGGCCCTCTCCGCGAGACCCTTCCGGGTCGGGGGATCGCCCAAGGGTCCGGACGGTCTGGTCTCTCGGCGCGGGAGGAATCCAATGTGGGCTGGCCGAAAGCTCTGCGAGGGCGGCAGCGGACCGTCAACCAGCCTAGTGAGTGGTCCAACTGTCGCACTGTTGCCAGCGATTCCGGTGTCGTGGTTACGGCAGTCCCCTTCTTGGCGAGGTTCCTGGGTCAGGGGGGGGACTGCCCGGCGACGGCAGGACGGATTTGTGTGATCGGGAAGCGGCACGGATCGGTGGAGAGCGTGGCTCCTTCCGACGCTGGTCCCAGTGCGAGGCGGGACAACGGTCGGCCCTGAGAGAGGCGTCTCAGCAGGGACAGCGTGCTCCGGCAGGAGGATGGTTGATGAGACTGTACGATCCCCACAGCCTGCGCCGGTGGCCTCCCACGGATGGGGTCTGAAGGCATTGACCCGGGCTTGTAGGGCAACCGGCAGACGACCGGAGTCTGGCAGCGCGACGTACGGCTATGATGCGAAATGTGCAGGGTAGGCTGGTGGGGTTAATTCTCAGCGCCCACGGCATCCTGGTCTGATGTACAATCTTATGTCTGGTTCATTTCCCTGCTGTTGCATGGGGATCAACGGCGGCGGGCAGTGTAGGGTAGTGGTGGTTTTGCCGCAAGTCCAGGGGGGGCTGTTCGGGGGAGGGCCGCAGTGGGGGCTGAGATGTTGGGAGCAGGTGGCTTGCGGTAGGTATGCGGTGCGAGCATTTGCTGGCCCGTTCTATGGAGAGTCGGGGGTCTGCAGTGGGGGTCCCAGTCCGTTGGAGAATTTGGTGGGTTTCGCCAGCCGGGGTGGGCTGCTGTGTAACCACGGCGGTAGGTGAGGGGGTTCTGTAGTGGATTCTGGGCTGCTCCTAGGCTATAGTAGTGGTGTTACGGTTATCCGTGCAAAACTGACAAGGAGCAACAGGACAGAGTATTGTTGCGGTTGGATGACAGGGCCGGTAGAGGTGAGGTGTATGTGCTGCTTTGAGGGCCCGCTTTGGAGCGCACTTAAAGAAGGTAGGTGCGCGAGAAGATTTTGGAGGGATTGAATATGTGGAATTTTCTCACTCCTCCCCTATGAGAAAAATTTAATTTGGAACAAGGGGGAAAAAGGATGAAAACAAGAGAAGGAAGAGGGAGGAGAAGCAGGAGGTGGGTTGATTCCACAGGACGTTTACCAATTGCTGCAAAGCTGTTTGCCAAATAATTTGGCAAGCTGTGATTGGGGAAAAGGAGACGCAGAGAATCTGTTCGGCGTGTTTGGTTATATGGACTCAATTGGGTGAGGCGCAGCGTGGGTATGGGGGCATGGCTTGGTTGCGTTACGATGAGGGGTTCAGGCAGGGAATGCGGTCAGGCCCGTCGACTTGTTGGGACCAAAAGGTATTGGTCTGTGGTTAAAGGTTATGGCCCACGAAGAGAAGTTTGGCCAGCCCTTTCATGGGGGTGGCAGGCGACCGCCGGCCTTGGAGGTTACCCTAGCGGGGGTTTTGGACGGGGGTTCAAATGGGGGGGACAGAAAGGGGCTGATGGCAGTTTAACAGCGGGCAATGTAAATTCGGGACAGGATGAAATTTAGGCATATCTGTTGTTCTGACGCGAGCTCCTCCCTTATGTCGGGGTTCAGATGCTTCAAGAAAGGGGAAGTAAAAGGGGGAGGCAAATAGCTATAATGGCGTGACGCCGGGTGAGGGTGCGCGAGATGGAGCCGTTTCCTGGCCAGGTTGTTTAGGGATAGGGCGATGGCACTTTCGCTGCGCCGTATTGCAGGGGGTTTTTGCGTTCGGGGTTCAGGATCCCTTCTCCGGGTCATCAGTTCCATTGTTCAGTTGAGAAACTGAAGTCGCATGATGGAGCACTACGTCGGTGGTGTCGAAAAAATAAAGAAGGAGGTGTTGCTGAGAGAATGGCCGGGACCTTTTTGCAAGGCCACCTTGTCCGGATTTTAGTGTACTACCACCGCCTAAGGGGTGGTACCCAAAAACAGAGACCGAACAAGTTTAGGCCTCATAGACATCACCTATCGTTACCGTAAAGGGTTGGGTGCTCCGTAATGGATGAAGCAGACCCGGAGTATGTGTTCCGTAGTTTTCGTCGTCCTTGATGAAGCTGTAGCATTGGTTTCAACATTTTGGGGTGGATACGTTGTTCGCAGAAGGCAGATATCGAGTCGGCTTTTCGGATTATTGAGTCCTGTTCATGCTGAGAGTGTGCATTTGTTGGGGTGTTTTTGGGTGAGGGAAGTTATTTTAGTGGATAGGTGCTCCGATGGGCTGTTCGTTGTCCGGCGCCTAATTTGAGTGGCTTTTAGTTCTTTTTTGGAGTGGGTTGTGCGGATGTGTAGGGTCTGACTTCATCATCCATTAACCTAGACCGAGTTTTGCTGTGTGGGCCCGGCGGGGGTTCTCAGTTTGCGTGGGTTCATTGTTGCAATCGCTGAATTGGGTGGCGATCGTTTTGGGGTTCACTCTGGCGGCGAAGGAAGAAGACTGAGGCCCCTCTTCTTGTTTAACTTTCTGTGATTTGACATCTGCATACGGGTTGCCATGGAGTGTAGGTTTTGCGGTGGAGAAGCTGCGCGCCTTACAGGAGGGAAGTTCAGAGGGTTTGGCGCAGTTGAGGAAGGTTGTCGCCTGGCGTGGAGATGCAGATCACTGATGGGCAAACTCAATATGCCTGCAGGATTTTGCCAATTGGCCGGCGTGATCTGTCGGGCTTGGCACTAGGGCGATAATCCGTGGGGTAAAAAAAGCACATCACTTCTGTTGCGCTCTGAATAGGTGCATAGAGAGGTTTGGGGGTCTGGGGATCCTTTTTAGTGAAGTATAGATGGTCGGTCCATTTAATGGAGGAGGGAAGTGACTGACATCAGGAGGTGGACATTTTCTCGTATGCAGCTTAGTGGCAGCTCGGGCTTTGGGGTTCATATGCGGCACAAGCTGGTGCGCGGCCCGTGGCATCCTGACTTCATGGGTAAACTCGCCGTTGGTCAGGAACTTGGCTTTTCTGAGAACTTTTCACCATTGTGGTGGGCCGATGGAGCTGTGGGGTGGACCAGTTCAGTAGACCAGAATGTCAGGTTGTCATTGGCGAACAATGTTGGGAGTGGTTATGCAAGCCATCAAACAAACCTGTCAGCATTCATCCCCTCCAGTTGTTCGCCTCTTCCTGTAGTTTAGTGCTCCGTGCTTGGTAGCTGAACTCTTGGCGAATGGTGGCGGGGCATGTATCCAAGGGGTATTGAATGGGGTTGCTCGTGACTCTCTGTCTCGCTTGACAGTGGCGAGGAGTATCTGGGCTCTGGCCCCATCAAGCGCGGTCTGTGGGACGAGGGAGTGCCATCATTATCTCTGGAACGTGGCCTCCGGATTGCTGGACCATTTTAGAATTCGTGCTTCGCTGGCAGGGGGGACATGCATTGCTTAGGAAGCGGCTCTT
Source organism: Phyllomedusa bahiana (assembly GCA_025379985.1). Classification (NCBI taxonomy): domain Eukaryota; kingdom Metazoa; phylum Chordata; class Amphibia; order Anura; family Hylidae; genus Phyllomedusa; species Phyllomedusa bahiana. The sequence goes on from JAODAL010037477.1 coordinate 23,898, forward strand.
GGGGTTTTTGGGACAGAGTGGTTGGAGTGTGATTTTGGTTTCGATTTGACTCAGCGGAGGATGAGTTTTGGGGGGGCTGCTGTGTCTTGGTGGTCGCACGTTACTATCGCAGCGGGTGGTCGGCGGCAAAAGAGTCCTAGATTAATGTCGGGGACTGGCTTATCGGTTTTCAGTGGCGGAGGAGGAGGGATCACTAAGGTTTTTCGTGATTCTCAGGGTGGATTGAGGGGTTTTGATCGGTCCGCTTGTGGCTAGGAATTCACTGGCTGCCATCGGTGGGCTTTGTACTGTTAGAGAGGTGGCTTGGGGGAGTTTTGGTGGAAGTGGCGAGCACCTCGTTCGAGTTTGATCCTATTTAGGTTGCTTTCTCACTTGCATTTTTCGGGTGCATGCTTGAGTCGGGGGAGCTTGTTTGCCTAGTCGGAGGAGGGGCGGAGGTTGCAGGCGGGAGGATGTCTGGGACGGGGTGGACGCCTTTGGTCTTTTGGTCAGACGATCAAAGGATTCCCGACACAATTTGGGCGGGGGGAAAAAGGGTGGTATTAGGTTGGGGCTTCAAGGGGCAAGTGATGTGCCCCTCTGAAATGCTTCTCGGGATTTTAGTAGTTTCCAGGAGGCGTCAGAGGTGACCAGTTCTGGTGCACGAAGATGGGTCTTATCTGTCCAGATTCCAATTTTCGCGGTTCTTCCGTATTGTCTGGAGCGCGCTGGTCTTGAAGCCTCACCAGTCCTAGCGGGTTGGTTTGGATTATGAGAGGCATTCATATAGTTGTTCTGGGGCGCGGAGAGAGATGATGTTCGTCACAACGGGCTCAACAAAATGGTTTTTCCTGTGGCCGCGTGGACGACGAATTGGTTGGAATTGGACAGGCGTGGTATGCAGAATTGCTTGGGGGTCGTGCCAGAGTTTATGCGGTATGCAGAGTTGGGACAGGCCTCCGGAGATTCCTGGTGCTAGCATGCTGGGGGCAATTATCTGGGATCCCTGACCGTCCCGGGAGGAATTAGTTAGAATGTGAAGCATGACCATGTTGCATTTATGACGTCCTATCCGAATTTGGTGATAGTTTGGTGGATATTGATTCCTGGCACAGTGGAGGTGCGGCTCGCTCGGGGGCAAGCATATTAAATCGCACTCGGTAGTGAATTGATTAACAGGGCGATAGGAATAATTTGTTGGCCACGGAACGGGGATATTATTGGGCGGCACCTGAGCTGGATCCAGGTGAAGGCAATTTCTTGGGAGATCCGGTGATGGGGTTCACCTGTCGGCTGTTGGCTTGGACTTGTGGCCCCTCGGGTTGCAAGAAGGGATTGAGAGAGCCCTAGGTGTGGTGGGGGTGTCGCGTACATGAGGTGGTCATGTGACCCTCACGGGGCGGCTGAGGTTCTTGGGGTTGGATGAATAATTGGGGAGGGAGTCCTTCGGATAGGATACCCTCAGCATATTGGTATTGGGTCAGCCCGGCGAAGGGGGCTCCTTCAGGGTGTTAATCCCGGAGGAGCAAAATGGCGGAGCCATAAAGTAATGGCTTTTGGGCCCCCGAGCCAGTGGAGTACGGCTGGGGTAACGGTGGTTGTCCCTTCGGGATTTTGGTCGCCGGGCCGATGTTAGCTCCAAGGAACCTCGGCCCCTTTGGACGGCTGTGTCTTTGCTTGTTGGGATAGTGTTTTGGGAGGTATATAACATACATATATATATATATATAATAAATAAATATAAAAAAATATAAAAATAAATATTGTGAGTTTTAGCGGCTCTGGGATCGTGACTTCACGTGTTCAGTAGAGACAGGACGTATTCCAGGTTGAAAATACAGGGCTTCTGTATTCATTTAGCAGCAAACAGAAAGTACAACGTGCAAGGCAGGCACAAACACAAACAAAAACAAAACGCCTGCCCGTCTGGGCTCAAAACTAACAGAGGTCACTTACTGTCAGTCTGCAAGTTCACCCTGCTGGTTTTTCCACGGACTCCACCCAAGCTTGAAGGTAGCCGGGGGTTGTAACCACCATAGTCAGCTTACCTGCTGACTTTTATACTCCAGGTAAACCCGGAGTGGAGTCATGGGAAGTGAGCACCCACCCTGCTCTATGCTCACTCCCAATGAAAGGCCGACCCAGAAATGGCTGAAGCCACACTAACATATTACGCATGTTAAACTATGTCGACAGTCTAAAACTGTCGACACCTATTGAAGTTTGGCCTTCATTCCCCCAAGTCTCCTTACCTTGGGGCATGTGTTTGACATGAAAGGTGCATGCCAGGACACTGGCCGGGATGTACACTCCATTGTACACCCTTCCTGCTGTTCCCAAACCTTTACATATCCCCCCCCCTGTCAGAGACCCTGGGGCAGAGCCCCTTTGGGCCCCGAAACTATGAAACTCTAGATAATGGGTCTGCTTTTGCTTGTTGAGACCCTGGACGGTGTTTCTACACAGAACTTAAAATCCTGTGGGGCCGGGAAACCCAACCGGGTCACCCTCACATTCTTCCCTTTGTTTTGGGCCATCCATTTCAATGGGGGTGATCAGTGATCACCCTAAATTGCCCCCCCACCAATAGTACCTCAGCACCTCGATTGCCCATTTCAGAGCCAGAAAATTCCCTCTCTACAATCGAGTAGTTCTTTCTGCCGCCGACAGCTCCGGCTGAGGTACCCGACTGGGTGCTCTTTCCCCCTTAAACCTTTGGGACAGGACTGCACCCAAACCCACCTCTGAGGCATCCGTCTGTACTATGAATTCCCTTCTGAAATCAGGGTAACCAGTAAAAGGTCTCTTACAGATACCTCCTTAATTTCAGAAAGGCTTGCTCAGCCCCCCGGTTCCACTTTACTAGGGTGGATTTTGCTCCCTTGGTGAGATCTGTGAGAGGGGCAGCTATTGTGGCAAAGGCTGGTACAAACCTCCTGTAGTAAACCTGCAATGCCAAGGAAGGGTCTAACCTGTTTCTTGGACACAGGTTGAGGCCAATTTTGAAATGGCCTCGAGCTTGTCTACCTTGGGTTTGATGACCCCTTTGGCCAATATTATACCCGAGGTACGAGCCTCCTCTAGCCCTATTTCGCACTTCTGGGGTTGGCCGTTAGACCGGCGGCCCCTATCGCGTCTATACTGCTTCACCTTAGCCAGATGCGAACCCAATCGGCGCTGTAGAAACAGCACATCATCCAGGTATGCGGCTTGCATAGTTTTATGCGGCTGCAGGATGATGTCCATTAACCTCTGAAAGGCGCAGGGCCCCAAGCAAACCAAAGGGAATGAAGACGTACTGGAAGTGTACCTCTGGGGTGGGAAAAAGCCGTTTTCCTTTGGCCTGATCTGTGAGGGGAACCTGCCAATACCCTTTGGTGAGGTCTACGGTGGTCATATACCCGCTGGTCCCAACCTCTCGATCAGCTCGTCGCCCTTGGCATGGGGTAGGCATCGAATTTGGAGACTTCATTTAACTTGTGGAAGTCATTACAAAACCGCAAGCTACCATCTGGCTTAGGGATAATCACGATGGGGCTGGACCACACACTTTCCTCACTTCTTCTGAAATGGCTTGCCTCTGGGCTTCTGGCACCCTGTATGGTCTCAGCCGCACCTTTTGGCCGGCTCAGTGACAATGTCATGTTGGATGACATCTGTCCGGCCAGGCAGTTCAGAGAATACCCCTCGGTTCCTCTGTAGGAACTCCCTGACCTCCTGTCTCTGGACCTCTGACAAGGACTCTGCGATACGGACGGGGGGTAACTCCTTGTTTGGGACTCCCCTGACTCCCCTTGCAGCCCCCAGGCCCTTTTTCGGTCCTTCCAGGGTTTGGGTGAGGTTAATATGGGAAATTTGGTAGGGTTTTCTTTTCCCTGGCTGGAAAACCTTGTAATTCACCTCACTCACCCGTTCACAGATCTCATAGGGGCCTTGCCATTTAGCTAGGAACTTGCTCTCTACATGTCACGATACTGGTGTATACTGCTGGAATCCAATGGCCGGGCTAGGTACAAACACAGGCGGCAGGTGGATAGCGAGGTCCCAGGAAGGTAATGGGTTTTCTGCTTGTCAGAAGTGCAAGGTTAAGCGGTGGAGCGACAAGCAGGCAACAGGTTAGCGCAGGGTTAACTGCAATGAACAGGAACAAGGCTGGACGGCAAGTTCCCAGGCGAGAGGGACTGGAAAGCAGGAGCTAAGAAAAATACTCAAGCAGTGAACAACAGGCTTGAGGAGTTTATATAGGAACCCGGAACAGGAAACAGGAAACAAGATGGCAACCAGTTGAGACACAATCCATCCATCTAACTAAGGGCAAACTTAAGGGCAAAACACAGTTAGTAAAGTTCCAAGGCAAAGTATGATATTCTGACATTACTCCCACCTCAAACGGCCTCGTGGACGATACCTGACTTGGTTTCTCCGGATGTATCGATGAATTGTTTTTAACAGTCGAGGAGCATTTAATGTGTTACTACAGGTTCCCACAAATTTTCTTCGGCGCCCATAACCTTGCCACTTAATAAGGTAAGCAGACTGGTTTCCTGAAAATTTCTAGAGTCCAAGATATGCACTACACAAAACTGCGCGACATTGCTCTTGACCAACTATCTCCACTGCATCAGGAGAAGGGGAACACTTCCCGGAAAGTGAATGACACAACAGGTATATTAGTAGAGACACAATGAAACCCGGATAATTCTTCATAGATTGTGGGAGTTTGAAGCCGAACTGCTACTGGACTGGATTATCTTGCTGTATCTTATATGGTCCCAGACAACACGAAGACAACTAAACCAAAATACAACAAGCAAAAAAAAACAAAAGCACACCCCCCCCCACCCCCCTACTCCCACTCTCCCCCCCCCCCGTCCTTCACACCACCCCACCCACCCCCGCAACCGACCCCCGCACCCCCCCCCCAGCCACCGCCTACCCATCACACCCATCCCCGCCCAGAAGACCCCCCCCTCCCCCGGACCCCCCCCCCACCCACCACCCACTCCTCCACGCCCTCGCCCTCGCTCCCAAGCAATTAGACCCCACATCTTACCCAGATTGTGAAAGGAACTCAACGAATCCAATTATACACTGTACCGCGCCAAACCAACACCCCCCCCAAGGAAATTTAGGTGCTGTGTAAAGCGACGTTAAACACAGCCACAACAAAAAAAATTTATCATTATGCGCCACTCTCTAATACCTATTTGGTAGAGTACCAAAATAAGCATAAATGTCCACTAACCATAACCGTGTCCGCTGGAAATAAGTATGAAAAGCAGGTAAAATTGGAAGACTAAAATGTAAGTGGTAAACCCCAAATCAAAGAAAGGCAGTCTGTATGGTGGAAGGCATTTTTGGTAATTAAAGTAAGAAAATTCTGCCACAGAATCAGAACCACCCGTCATCTGAAAATAGCAAATAAAAACCTCTCAATACTTGTGTTCCTGTGTTCAGATAACGACCCCTCGAACGTTACCGTCTGTCCAATAAGATTGTGGGTGAAAGGCGGAGCCAGATAATAACTGTAAGACGATTCTTACCAAAAACACCTCCAAACATAAGGAAGTAAAACTGCACCCCCCTAACGATAAGACATCAACAGGTAACACCATGTAAGGCGAAACACAATCTGAATATGAGATCCGCTGTGTTCTTTGCAGAGGGAAGACCGTAACATGGAATGAAATGTGCAGCATTGGTTGAGCCGGTCAACTACCACATAATTGTATTAATTTCTCCTCATAGATTTAGTTATATCTACGATGACGTCCATTTGATATACAGAAACCCCAGGGCGAGAGGGGACCGTCAAGGCTGTAACAAACCTGAGGTGAAGAACGAGGAATCTGCATCTAGCACATATGTCAAATACAAAGGATGTACATACCTTTACCAACCTGTAGATAATTGGCACCAAAATGAAAGCGGTAAAAAAAAACCTGGCGTCTTCTCACTCCTTTGTGACCCGCAAACTTGGAATCTTGGGCTAGCCTCATAAACTTAATCATACATGATTCGCGTGTATATAAACTGTCAGCCCCGGGGTCCACATCTTGTTTTTAGCAACACAACTGTTACATCATCTGTGGATGGTGGAGATTAAGGAGTCTGGCTGTTCCAAAGCCTCTCTTAATCTCATTGAGCAGAGTCCCTTATAATGAATTATTTATTTCCCCCCCCCCAACAACATTAGACTCCTGGAACAATGGTCTTAGGTGGAATTGCAGGTGTGAATCCTGGATAACATTCTTGATAGAGCATCTGCCTTGTCCAATACGAGATCCGGGCCATGTATGAGATTGATAAATATGAAAAAGGTTGAGGAAAAGACTCCACGAGCTGACGAGAAGAAAGACACTATGGCATATCTAACCGACTTCCAGATTAACGGAGATCAGTTTAAGAACTATTATTTGTTGTGATGCTCCTAGTAATAGATGTCTCCAATCCTAAAAGCTGCTAACAATACTAACCGTTCTTTATTCCCACACATAATTCCTCCTCAGCAGAGGATGAAAACGTCGGGAGTAAAACGCACAAGGATGCAATAAAACTTCTTGGTCTACCCGTTCACTAGACAGTATGTGGCCCCTACAGCACAGTCAGAGCGTCCACTTCCACAATGAAGGCTAGTTCTTGGGTCAGGATGAAATACAATACAGGTGCTTAGTGAACTATTAAAATATTGTGGAAAATAAAAAAAAAACCCACCCCCCCCCCCCCCCCCCCCTATTATTTTTTTTAAGAGAGAAAAGTATCTTGTGCTTGAGGAATACCCAAACAAAAGCAAATTTTTCTTTTATATTCAACAGGTGTAATATGTTTAAATGATTTCTGAGAAATTCTGAGAAGAATGCGACTATAGAAATTGCAAAACCTTGAAACGTTGAACATCTTTTAAGTTTTCTGGGATGGCCCAGTCTACTATTGCTTAGGATCTTGCAAAGTCCAATTGTTATAGACCATTAGTTGAAAAAACATATCGCAACGGAATTGGATCACTTGTCTGATGGAAATTCACACCTTCTCAATTTTGATGAAAGATGGAATCTATCTCACCCACATACGTTCCAGAACAATTTTCACAAGTCTCTGGTGTTTCTTCCAATCGAATTGGAGAAATCAGATATCGACCAAAAAGATGTACTATGAACGGGTCCAGAAGGTCACTGAAGATGTTCGTTGTACGAGATTTGGAAGGTGGCGGGGGCATTACCAAAGGCCCAAAATGCATAACACAATACTCAAGTGTCGCATACGTGACCAAAAGGCAATCTGTTATCACATTCATCTCAGACTGATACTGAGACCAGGTAGTAAGCGCCTCGTATACTAATATATGAAAAAAACTTTGCAATGTCGTACACTCCTCCAGAAGTTCAGGGACAGGGTAGAGAAAACGGTTCTTTATTGTGAATTATAATTATGTACTCTGTACATCAATGCAATGTTCATAAGGAACCATCCCTTCTTTATGACAAAAAATATGGGAGCCCCTGCAGTATGAAGAGGAATGGACGGAGAACCCCTAAGCAAGGTTTCCTCTATATAGTCCTTGAGGGCTTAGTACTCAGGCCCCTTCCATAGGTTAGAATGTAACGAAGGGTATGGATGCACCAGGAAGCAAGTCTAAAAAATGGGCAAATCGTAAAGGTTCGGTGTGGTGTGAATCTTGTCGGCAATCCTGTTAGCTGCAAACATCTGCATAATCCTTGTATTCAGAGGATAGCACCATTAATTTATGGTCTAGAACTGGGTCTTCAGAAGCTTGGTTCAGAGTGAGCTGTATGATGAACATCCTCTGCAGGGAAGCTTATCTCATTGGGTTTATCCCAGTATGATAACCTGTTCTGTGATTGCAACCAATGAAAAGCCTAAGATGAACAGGAAAGTGCGGCGAAAGAGATCAATAGAATGACAGTACCTTCCATGGTGCTGGGTGTCCATATTGATTTCAATGGTGCGATCACTTGATCCACTGGCCCTGAGCTCAGTGAGACCCCATCTAACATTCTCCATTACCACGGGGTGAGAGTCTCTTCTTGAGTTTATCCCCATGCTCTAGAGGCAATAGGAGAGATCCATGAAGTTGCCCACTGCCCCAGAGTGTCCCACCATAGCTGAGGAGGGATACCCACTGGTAGTTAGCCAGGAATATTTATGGGAAGAGAACAATGATAGGTCCTTATTCTCTTCTCTTTATATGAGGAGCCAACTGCTTAATAGACTGGAACAACTACTCTGAACAGATAACTCATTTCTCTGAAGTCAATTTGATTCCCCATCCGCGAGTTCGGGATCCATAAGGCTGCCAACAATCTCGCGTGGCGGCTAGGGCACATTTAAGAGGAGTGGGTCAGACTTTCCACAGTAAAAGCATAGAGACATTTCACGAGCCGCTGTTGTCCTTCTTCAACGCTATCCACGTTTCCAATATAGAGTCGACTTCAATAGGCTGCGCTTCCCGAATCTCAGCGTCATTTTCCCCATGGTGTTCCTTGGGAAAGTAAGACAGGAACAGGAGGGTCCTTGCATGCTGTCATAAATTCAAAGTACCCATTTTTCCTGTTCGTCGTTCGATAGTCGGGTAATCAATTCGAAAGCAATTGTTATAATAAAATCATCCAAAACCTAAGGGAGCCTCATACGGGCAAGTTCATCCTTTAATGTGCTACGTAGTCTTTCTTAAAAAAGCATCTTCGCCTGCGTCATTTCCAGTCAGTGTCGAATGCCACCGCTTAATTCCATAGCATACTCAGCCACGGTGCTTTGCCCTGCGCCAATTGCTAGAAAAGCTGCTTCCAGCTGTATCACGACGATTCGGGTCATCAACCATCTGACTCATGGCCTCGATGAAGTCTTCCAGGTGATTCAGCCGGGATCATGGTCTCATCAAGGGTCTGGCCCATGCCAATGGCTTTATGTGTTAACAGCATAATAATTCATAGGACCTTAGACCTGTCCGTATGGAACAGCGTTGGAATGCATCAAAATAAAACCTACATTGTTAAGGAATCCACCGGAATTTAGCGCGATTCTCCGCGAATCTGAAAGGCCGGCAACTTAGGGCTCATCACAGGCAACCGAAGTGGAATGTCCAGAGGCTTGATTCTCCAGGTGGAGTATCCGGTACGGAAAAGTCATGCACGGACCCACGAAAGCTCTTGAATGGCTTGATCCATACACTGGATATTGTGTGCATACTTACCTTCATGAGCGACCGCACTTGATCTTCACGCCTGCATCACCAGAGGCGCATATTAAGCCACCGTAGTTTTGCAGTTGCTTGAAGCTAGCTTCGGGCTCCCAAGCCCAGCGGACTCATCTAATGGCTTGAGTATCTTGTCACGATACTGTTTAATACAGCTGGAAGCCAAATGGCCCGGTTCCCGTAGTACAAACACAGGGCGGAGGTGATAGCGAGGTCCCAGGAAGTGTAATGGGTGCCTGCTTGGACAGAAGTGCAGAGTTAAGCGGTGGAAGCGACAGCAGGCAACAGGTTAGCGCAGGGTTTAACTGCAAATGAACACAGAAACAAGGCTGGACGTCAAGATTCCCAATACGAGTGAGTGACAGTAAAGCCTAGCTAAGGCACAATACACTCAAGCAGTGAACCAACCCCAAAAAAAGGCTTGAGGAGTTTATATAGGAACCAGAACAGGAAACAGAAACAATATGGCATACAGTTGTAGACACAATCCACCCATCATAACTAAGGGCAAACTTTAGGGCAAACACAGTTTAGTAAGTTCAAGTGCAAATAGGAATTCCTGACACCTAACAGTTGTTACAAGTACGTAGCAACACATGTACCCTCGGCTGACAAGACCTTGACTCTTGGCGGCTCCTGTTTAAACCCTGGCCTGGGCTTCCAGGGCTGTAGCATGTACTCCCTTACAATGGCATAACTGCCCCGGCGATCCTGTCCTGCATGTCGGCTATATGCTCTATGAACACTTCTGTACGGGTATTTTCCCTCTTGCTCGCCATGTTATCTCTGGCTATGTCCAGGATCCCACGGGAAGTCTCCCTAAAATCAGCACGAATTGGAGAGAACCCCGTGGATGCCTGTGGTACTTTCACGATGCGAACAAAAGATATTGCAAACAGGTGGTCCCAATCCCTACCATCCAGTGTCCACCACCTATCTTTACACATGCCCTTAAGGTTTATTAAAGCGCTCAACCAGAACCCAACGTCTGGGGATGGTACACGAGGAGCGCAGAAGATGTCAATTTTAGCAGTCGGCATAGCTCTGTTTGGTTACATTGACATAAACGGTGTACCCTGGATCGGTCAGGATCTCCTTGTGGATCCCTGTACGGGTGAATAGCTGAAACAGCTCCCTAGCTATCCGCTTTAGAGATGTTATTTCTGAGGGAATATAGCTTCAGGTAGCAGGTGGCATAATCCGAGGGGGAGTACAACCAAATATGTAGGTGGGCCTCTACCTGATTAGGGAGGGGACCGACCATGATCCATGCCTATCCGCTCAAATGGTACCACTAAAATGGGGAGAGAACCAATGGACTTCCTGAAATGGGGTTCTAAGGGGCGGGACCTGACACTCCGGGCAGGAAACTTGACATAATACAACCACTGCCTGAATATTCCGTACGGCCAGTAGAAGTTACGCACCACCTGCACCCTAATTTCTCCGCCCCCCAGTGTCCCCCCCTAACACATGTGAATGTGCCAGCACAAAGCATCATACGGCCATGTGATCGGGGTACTACCAACTGTTTCCATCCACCTCTGTTGGTCGTCTTTTCTCACCACGGTATAATAAATTGGTCCCCGTACGGCGAAGTGAGGGTATGACCAACCTCCTCCCTGGTCCTAGCGGTCTCCCATCACTGACCTTTATAGCTTTCCAAGCGTTACCCTGGTTAGGGTCCCATCACTTGTTCCTGCTGTTCCAAAATTACCTCTCTGAAGACTGGCAAAGTGGAGAGTTCTAACTCAGAGGGGTCCTCCTCTGGTCTCCACCAGGACCGGACAAGGGAAAGCACAGTTCAACATTATACCACTTGTAAGTCAACACTTCATTTACAGCAGGTACATCATTATACATTTTAATGAGTTTTTATTACCCCACATGCCCAAAACAGCGGAAAATTCACATGCCAATAACTGCCCTGTGAGGTAAACTGGTCACCACGGCACCTCCAAGTTTTTGGTACCCCAACAGGCAGTACTCTAATGCCAGTAATGGCATGGTGTATCCCTGGAGTCCCCCATGGATACAAACAATCCCCTATCCTTCGTGAGATAAGTTGCTCTGGCTCACCATCGGCTTGCACAAGGGTCACTAAGCGCACCCCCTAGTCCATGAAGGGCCTGCAACCAAATGTCCATAATGGTTACATGGCACTCTCGTTCGGTCCTTTCCAGCATCGACCCGAGTGGAATATACGGTCCGGGCAAACCAGGAGGTAACTGCCTCCCCATCCCACATACCCCATGGGTTCGTCCCTTGCCCTGAGGCAACGTGCCGCCAGCATGTCCCAGTCCTTGGCATCGCCAGCAGACTAATGGGACCCAGGCCTGTAAGAAACATGGTCCCGATATTGGGTTAGGAGCCTCTCCCCCCCTTCCGAATACCCCGGGACACCCCCTTTCGGGACAGGAGCAGTCTGTTACCGCGGTTGAGGTCTGCGATTCACACAACCTGGGTATGTAAGGACCTGCAGGAACTCCACGTAGCGCTTGTACCCGATCCACAACCGCGACCAAATTCGCCAGCTTTGGGGGATCGGTGACCCACGCAAACCTCTGGAGCTTGATGGGCAGGGCCCTCACAAAACGGTCACAGACCACCTTCTCTGCACTACCACCTGGGCAGGGTGTGATGGGTCCTCCGGCTGTAGCCAACTTTGATTGTAAATTTGGAACAGGACGTACATTTGTGCACCCTGGTCTGGGCTTGGCGGATAAACTCCCAGCTTGAACTCTCTGCCCGTACGGCCAGGGTGACCGCCCCGTCGGGCCAGGATCTCCCCCCGGCAGATTGTTTGTAGTCCTTGCCTTGCGTCTTGGACACGCAGTTCGAATATGGCCGTTATCTAGTTCTCCCTATAAGGAAGGGCCATGACGAAACCGCCCACTTTCCCCGCGCGGCAATGCTCTCATCCTCTGCTATCCGCTCAAAGGTCCCCAGGTAGGCCTCGATAGTCTTCATCCGCGGACCATCTTAGCGCGGGAACCATGCACCAAACTGGCCGGGCTGGTGAACGAGCACTTGTTTGTACGCTTTCTTGCCTTGCAGCCAGGTTCTGAGCTGTTGCTGTAGCATGTGGTTTTACCTGCATGTTTGCTCTTTTCACCGTGGCCTTGTGGGTCTCAATTATCATGCGATCCGTCTCAGCTTGCGCCCTGATGTGCCTCTTCGTGCGCATTCCGCATTGGCTGGCCGCCACAGCTGGAGGTTAGCGATGGCTTGAATAGCTTTCTTCCACAACTCAACCATTTTAGCCGCCCTCTGCTGACCTTGCGGTTCTGCTGCTTGCACCCAGGACATAACGTTTATCCTCTGTCCTCAGAAGAGTACTCCTCTATTTTGCCCAATGCGTCCTCCCACCATGTGTGAGCTTTAGCGGCTCTGGGATCGTGACCTCTCACGATTCAGTGCAGAGACAGAGACGTAAAACCAGGTGAAAATAAATGGCTTCTGAATTTTAAATAGCAGCAAAACATAAATTACAACGACAAGCAAGCACAGAACACAAACCAAAACAAAACGCCTGCGCCCGACTGGCTCCTAACTAACAGAGGTCAGCTTACTGTCAGTCTGCAAGTTCACCCTGCAGTTTTCCAGCATGACTCCACCCAAGGCTTGAAGTACCAGGGGTTTGTACCCCACCCATATCACCTTACCAGCATGACTTTTTAATACTCCAGGTAAACCCCGTAGTAGGAGTCATGGAAGTGAGCACCCACCCTGCACTATGCCTCACCTGGCCTCCCAATGAAAGCGCCGACCCAGGAAATGGGCTGAAGCCACACTAAACATATTACGCATGTTAAACAATATTCGTGAAACATTCTAAACTTGACGACACCTATTGAAGTAAGGCCTTTCATACCCCCCCAGTCTCCTTACTTGGGCATGTGTTGGACATGAAAGGTGCATTCCAGGACACAGTCCGGGAAATTACATCCTCCATTGTACACCCTTCCATTGGCTGTTGCCACATTACAATAAAATATATATCATAAAAATTAGAAAGACATTGGTTAAAAATTTGAGGTTTAGTTTTGAGGAAGGGTATTTGGAGGTACATATCACTTTTTATAAAATATTTAATAAAACTTTAATTATTTAAAAATTTTAAAAAAAGGGTTAAAATTTTCCCGGGAATGTTTAATTTTCTTTTGGGGGTAATTAAAAGGGTTTTTTAAAAAAGGTCCAAGGGGCCAAATCCAAGAAAATATTCCCACATTTGCCACCACCAAGCCAAAAAGTAAAAGGAGGGGACCGGGCCTGTTTTGGAAAGCCCCAATGAAGTGAGGAAAGGCCAAAGGGCTTTTTCCTCCACTTTTTAAAATTTTGGGGAAACGGGGAAAAATTTTGGGCCTCATTTTTTCATAAAATCAGTGAAGTTAAGCCTTTGTTTTGCAGGGTTAGGTTATGGACCGTTTCTTTAGTTTCCCCCAAATTTTAGATTTTACTTTGCTTCTGAAACAGTCAATGTATTTATCTAGTGCTGCATTAATTCCAGGCCGTGGGGTCCAGGTTGATTTTTTGGTGTAAGCAACAAGGTAAGTCTGGGCGCCCTGGTGTACCTTATTTCTGTATGTACAAAGACAGACTACAAATTCACCATACCTGGTTTAGACTTCCCTGATGCTGCCCAGCTTGTTGATTCTGTTGCGATGTTGGTCCTTGATAATTTCCAGACATACCATACTGACCAGAAGGATTGTACCCACCATACACATTCTGCTGAAAAACAAAATTAACAGAGGAACCATTGGAGTAAATCATTCATCAAGGACCGAAAATATTTTGGTAATTCAAGTACAATGGAACATGTCAGGTGCCCTGACAGTAGGATGTGATATAGGGAGAGAAGCTGAGCTCTGTGATATATAGGGTTATATGATAGAGAGAGAGAGGAGCAGAGCTCTGTGATATATAGGGTTATATGATAGAGGGAGAGAAGCTGAGCCCTGTGATATATAGGGTCATATGATAGAGAAGCTGAGCTCTGTGATCTATCGGGTTATATGATAGAGGAGAGAAGCTGAGCTCTGTGATATATAGGATTATATGATAGAGGAGAGAAGCTGAGCTCTGTGATATATAGGATTATATGATAGAGGAGAGAAGCTGAGCTCTGTGATATATAGGATTATATGATAGAGGAGAGGAGCTGAGCTCTGTTATATATAGGTTTATATGATAGAGGAGAGAAGCTGAGCTCTGTGATATATGGGGTTATATAATAGAGGAGAGAAGCTGAGCTCTGTGATATATAGGTTATATGATAGAGGAGAGAAGCTGAGCTCTGTGATATATGGGGTTATATAATAGAGGAGAGGAGCTGAGCTCTGTGATATATAGGGTTATAGGATAGAGGGAGAAAAACATACAACCTTATTTGTCATAGAACTCAGCTTATTTCCTCTATGACATTCTCCTCTCAGACAAGGTAACAAACCACATCCTTTTAAAGGGATGTTCCCATCTCAGACATATATCAATAGGATATGCCAGCAATGTCTGGTAGGTGTGGGTTCCACCTCTGGGACCTGCAGCTTTTTGAGAACAGGCGCCCAAAATTCTCTATGCAAAATGGAAAGGAGATCACACAGGAGTGGTACTCTCCCATTCTGGTCTATAGAAGCTCTGAGTACAGTCGAGAACACCACTCAGCTGTATTCAAAACTTCCAGTAAATGGAAAGAGACGTGCAAGAGCAATCTCGTCTACATTCTGCTGACAGACTTTCAGCCGGTTCTCAAGAGAGGTGCAAGTCCCAGAGGTGGTACCTGCACCGACCAGACATTTACGACATACCCTATCTATATCTTGCAAGTGATGCAAACACAGCAACAACAGCAAATCCAAGAATGGGGGCCTTTCCTTCTTGGAGGCCTTTACATATCATCCATGCCGATTATCCCCTTAGGACAATCTTTAAAAACTGAACTGGACAGCAATAGCGGAAAGATTCATTCATCTTCACCTTTTCCTTCAAAAAGGTACAAAGGCAAAAGATTCGACTCCTAACACCCAAAAATTTTTGGTGATGAAACTGAAAAATTCACTATGAACCCAACCAAATAGGTTTCCCATTCAGTGAAAGATGTGAGCCACCTACCAGGGGTAATAAGTAGTTGTGGGCATATGGAATTGTATGGGAATACCACTGAAAATACTGTTTTTAGGCATCATTCTGGGATGCTAAAAACTGCAAGAGAAAAAGAAAGAAATCACCCCTAAGTAACCCAATACAATAGGTCCCAACATTGAAAATGCACAGCAAATAAAAAGCAAAATTACATCGGAAGTACACACAATAGAAAAACAAAAGGTGACAGATTATGGCAGCTGTATCAGAATTCTACTGTACGGGCTCTACACCATATCTACCATTTATTATTATTTAAAGCGGTATTAGTTCCAGGGCGCTGTATATACAGAGGGGGTTACATACATAATATATGGCAAACAAATACAATGGTGACGGTAAATGACTAACAACTGCTGCAGAGGGAGAGAGGACCATGCCCGCGAGGGCTTACAGTCTACAAGGAAGGTGGGAAGAGACAGAAGGTGAGGGGCAGACATGCTTGGTGTACTGGTGGTGGGGTTATTGTTGGTTATAGTCTCCACGCAGACGCTATAATAGGAGAGAAATTGGACGGAAGTCCATCACAGCCAGGGCAGATATCTCCATTGATACAGTAGCGGGCACATGGTAAATAGGGGGGCAGCCTGCTGTGGGGATGGGAACTTGTCGAAAATGTTTTTTAGGGAGATGGGGCCCCAGAAACACACATAGTATCATGGGTGCAGGAGAGTGGGAAAGGGGGGTGGGTTTTTTGATTCTCTGATGGCTAATTGTGGACCTGAATAGGGTGTGACCCAACAGATAAAAAGGAAAAAAAGCTTAGACCACATTGGACAGACCCCCTAACCCCCGATAAAACCAGGTTAGGGTGAAACATTTTGGGGGGTCAGGCATGACATTTTAAATTGTGATTTCTCACCTCTGTTACCCAAATGTTACCCCTCATGGGGTTTAGAAAGAACACCTTATATTTTTTAGTACTTAGATTAGGGGGTGATTGCCCAAGTAGGATCTTTTGGGAACCCCTTTCTGGAGTTAGTAAATTACTGATAATAAAGGTTTTCCTGTTAAAAGGTTCCCCCCAGACTTATAAAAGAAAAGGACTATTTCCCTTTAAAATAAGAGGGATATATTGGGGGGAAAAAGGGTT
>JAODAL010037478.1:0-40326 GCA_025379985.1 Phyllomedusa bahiana
TGGTCTATCTTTTTTTTATATTCTCCTTCATCATCTTCAACTTCTTATTTTTCTTTTACATCTTCACTATGGTTTATTTTATCTTCTCTATCGTAATATAGTTCACCACCTTCATCTTCGTCAAATTTGCAGTATATGTCATATTTTTTCTTCCTTATCTTTGTCATCTTCATTGTTATCTTCTTTATCTTCTTTGTTATCTTCTTTGGCTATTGAATGTCCTTCAACTTCTTCATCTTTTTCATATTCTTTATGTTTATTATTAGAGATGGGCGAATTGATTCTAACGAAGTGGAATTCGTTTAGAATTTCAAGAAAATTGGGTTCGGAACGAAGTCGAATTTGGGGGACTTGGGGTGAACAAGTGTGCTTTTGTTGAAAAAGGCGCGAGCACATGGCCTCAGGGGCAAAGCACTCTGGGAGAAGAAGGGCAAGCCGCATGACATGTGCGAGAAAACCAATCAGAACCGGCGGGATTCTGTGACTCACCGCACTATATAAGTCCGGGCGCGATCCGGGAGCTCAAAACCCCCCCTCTCACTGTGCTCATCGGGGAAGGTCTGCCCCGCGGTGAAGCTCTTACTAAAGAATTGATTTTTTATATAGCTTTTCTGTGGGGTGCTCAGAGACTGTTTCTTAAGTTCAAATTTCAAATTTTTTGGGGTTTTGGGATCTAAATCCAGTTGCCCCTGCAGCGCATAACATTCAATATCCAAGGGGGATCTAAGCCTTTCCTGTTGTATTCAATTAAAGAAACAGCTTTTTTTACAATAAAAATCCCCACTTCTTTTTTGGGGCTGCTAAATTTCATTGCGCAATTTACACCCCGGGGGGTTAATTAAGCATTTTTTTGCTGGGGGCTACCCCAAAAACCGTTTTTTTCAACCCCAAAAATATAAATTTTTTTCCGAGCCTAATTCACAACAAAGGTTAATTACAATGTATCCTTTTTTGTGTGGCGTAGAAAACCGCAATTTAACACCTACAAACACTTTTTTGTGGGGCTAAATTTCTTTGGCGAAATTTTTACATCCGGGTTAATAAGCTTGTTTTGCTGGTGTGCTGACAAAAAAAACCTCTTTTAAACGCCAAAATAATAAATTTTTTTCCTGACCCAAATTCAGTCCAAGGTTAATAAAGCCTTTTTTGTGTTTTTTACTTTTAGTAAAACACACGGGTTTTTTTAAAAACGGCACATAAAATAAATTTTTCCGGGCCATTTTGGACGAAAATTTATACCAAAGGGGTTACCCAAGCTTTTTACTGGTTCATTTTGGTCAAAAACAGGGTGAAATTTTATCATTAAGTACACACAAACAGTTCGTACTTTTTAGAACAAACAGTATTTAACAGAGAGGGGGCAGGCTTGCACCTCGAGTGGCAGTGCACAAACATTCCGGGAACACCCCCAGGTCCAGCACAAAAGGGGGACGTCCCCCGCGGGGGTCCCGGGTGAGGCCAAAACCGCCGGTCACTCGCCGTGTGTTTGTTTCCCAACCCCAAAGGGGTTCTTGATTGGTTGACTAGGAACCTTTTCCTCTCAATGACATCTGAAAACCCCCAGCCAAGAGTCGGGGAACCTCAACAAAACCCCTTATTGGAAAGGTCCGGGAGCAGTCAGGGGCCCCACCTGTCCTCAGCCCGCCTCTGTCCCATCCATTCCCTCACCCCAAGATCACTAGGGTCTGGGCTCACCCACTAATAGCGAGGATGAACAATTTGGGGAGGGCATCACAGCTACTTGGCAGCGAAGAAAGGGGGCCAATACCCCTGCTCTTGCAGTAGGGGGAAAATTTTAGATGTGGAAGGGGCATGGGAGCATGTTGGAGAGGTCAGCCCGGCATCCCAAACCCGGGTGATGAGGACACAGTGACGAAAAACACAAATAGATGTAGGGGACCGCACTTGGGACCCGGGGTGAGGCAAGGGCTTTCATCACGTCGGGAGAAAGGGGGTGTCACTTACGCATCGGGCAGCGCCAGCCAGCAAGGGGGCTGTGGCTGGAGTCAGCAGGATGAAAGCATTGAGGTCGGGACCCAAAGGGGGCCAGGGGGTAAAAAACCCGTTTCCCATCCAAGAAATAGCGGCACAGGGCCACGAGGCACGGCGGCGTTCACTCATGGGGAGTTGGCGTAAAATCCGATACTCGGCGTGTGGCTTTTTCTTTGCTAAGACACCGGAGGAGCCGAATATGGTATAGTAGAACAGGGGGCAGAAAGGAAGCGTGGCCGGGGGAGCTAACGTTGGCACCAGGGCCCGGTCAACACATGCACTTCAACCACCGGGGTGGCCGGGGAGAAACGGGGCTCGGGATGGGGTGCCATCCTGCCGCCGCAGCAACAGCCGACAGCGCCCAGGCTCGCATGCCTTTTCAGCCATCAAGGCCCCACCACCCTGCAAAAGGGAGCGTTTCTCTTTACACATCTCCCGGGCCCGAGCTCCCTCCCGCTACCATGGTGCCACAGCGTTCAGCGAGGGCGATGCAAAGAGAAACAGTATGCGTCCAACCCCTAAGGTGCGCAGCGCCGTGCTCCTGCCCAAGTTGTTGGAAATTGCAGTCCCCCCTTTTCCCCAAAGGTGGACTCAGCACCATCAGAGAACTAATGGCTTGTCCGAGCCGAGATGGAGAGTTCCAAGCCGAAATTTTTTTCCAAAAAGGCAGACCAGCACTTCATAAATATGAAAAACAGAAGGTGGCAGCCTTGAGCTTATCGGTTTGTTCCAAAGGTGCACGGCAGCGCGGACATCGGGAGCTGAACACGTGGGGGCCATACAGCCCCTTTAAACCCCTGGGTGAAATGTGTTTCCTGCCCACACACCAACAATTTGGGAAAAGAGACGCCGTTTTCTCCTCCGCGTTTCAAACTGCTGCACCCTGCGCCAATGTCCGCCTCCTCCACCACCACCCCCCACTCATTCCCCACAAGACTGCCCACATACCACATGGTAGGGACAGGGGTGTCACGCAGTTCTACACCAGCTTGCCTCGGCGAAGAAGTCACACGGGGAAACTGCTCCGCGCATGCGCAAGAAACGATGTGTGGCTTTCCCCGCGCCAACTCAAAAGGGAAACCCATGGGAGGACAATGGGGGAACATGGGCCCGCGCTGCACCGAGGGGGGAAGGCCCCAAGCGCCCTGCAGGGCGCACGGTTTTCAATCTGGTTGTGAAAATTTCCTAAGTTTTTCCACCAACAACCAGGAACACCCTCCTCGGTTGCAGCGGCAGAACGGCCTCCCCCAACACACTCTATATGATTTTCCACCCGCGGGAATTTCCAGCCTGCACTTTTGGGACCGACTGATAACAGAGAAAGACCATTTCGATTTTTGATGACCAGGCAGACAAAGTACTCCCCGTGTAACTTTATGTCAGCTATGGGGAGCCATGCGTGACACCGGCCTTGCTGAGGCATTCGAGGGGCACGTTTTTTGTCAGTCACCAGGACTACGGGATAATAACGTCATTTCCCCTGCTTTTATGTCCGGAACAGATGCGAAAAACTGTCTGGGGAGGGACTGGAACGGGGCACTACATCTCGGGCCCCATAGTCCCGGTGGGACGAAATGGAGGAGGAGGAGGAGGGCATTGGAGCAAAGCTTGCTGGGAAATGAGTTATTTTCTACCCAGGTGACAAAGAGGGGGAGCAGGGGCACTGGGGGAGGTGGGTGGGATAGGAAACAGGGAATGACCCCCCCAAACACCGTGGCAGTAAACATGGAAATGGAGGCGGGGGGCCCCTCGGGGGTCACTTGTCAGATGGCCCGCAGCATGCCTTTTTTGCCTGGGTAGTGACAGCCGAATAGTCAGCATCCGGCAGAGGGATGACTTTTTGGGTCTCCACCCTATTTGGGCCCTCGCTACCGTTTCCCAAAAGGGAGCCTTTTTCCCAGCATTTAGAGGGGAAGACAAAATCAAATACATAGGGGAAAACCTCCGTAATCAGTTGGCCGCTCCTATGTGCGGATCTCCCCCCCTCTGACAGGTCTGCCGGGGGGTTCCTCAGCGCTCACTACTACTGCGTGGCGCGGGGGGAAGGTGGGGGGGTTGGGGCAGTACCCGCTCCACAGTAGTAAACCCAAGCTGAGTCACTGAGAGCAGCTTCCTTTACCCCCCTAGTGAGGAGGGAGTCGCCAGCAGCAGCAGCACAGGACCGGAGCAGTCCCTGAACCCAAAAGGTTGTGGGCCCACTTGGACAGCACCTGCCACCCAGTTAGAAAATCCGCTGGACTACTGGGCAGCCCCAAAAGGGTGTGTGGCCGCAATTGCCGATTGCATGGAGAATCGCCTGCCCACCAAAGGGACAACGGGTGTTCATGGGCGGGGGCCATCTTTCCCCAAAGGGAACCCCTTGTCCACGGGAAATGTGGAAAGACGACCTTTTTCAAAGAATCAGGGGTGGATGGCCAGGATTTTTCCCCACACCAAAGCCTTAGGCTCAGTCTGGGTTAAACTACCTCCCCAGCCACTATTTTGAGCCGCCACCCCCTGATGCCACACATCTCTGCCATTTTCCCCCTGCCTACCACCATCTTTTTCCCGGGCGGATTGCCACCCCCCTCAACACTCGTCATTGTGCCACTCTATACCTCATGCTGCGCTGCTGTTGCTGTTGCCGACATCCACACTTTACCTTTTTCCACTGTCTACCCATCTGCTGCGTGGGTGCTGCCATATCCTCCCCACTGTGTCATTGTGCCACTGCCTGACCCCATTTTGCGGGCCCCCGGACCTCCGCCTCAGTCATGTCCACCCTTTTTGGGTTCCCCTTTTTTCCACCCCAGAATTCATTGTGCCACTCTCTGACCCATGCGCTGCTGTGACTCCTCCATGCCCTCCACACTGTGTCTTGTCCCCTGCCGACCCCATGCGCTGCCGCCGGCCTCCGCTCGAGTCATTTTTGCCATTCTTGGCTTCCCCTGTTTTGCCCCTCCAAAAGTCATTGTGCCACTGCCTGATCTCATGCTGCTGCGCGTGACCCCACACATGTATTGGCCACTCTGTGCCAATACGTTTTGCCGCCTCCTAAGTCATTGTGCCACTCCTGAATCATACGCTCCGCCCGGGCCCCCACACTGTGTGTTGTGGGCCCTCTGTGCCCAATACGTTTAGCCCCTCCAAATGTCATTTTTGCCACTGCCCGAACTCATACTGCTCCGCCTGACCCCACACTGTGATTGTACCACCTGTGGCCTAAACTGTTGGGCCCCCTCCAAAAGTCATTGTGGGCCACTCCTGTCTCATACTGCTGCCGCCGTGACCTCCACCGTAAAATTGTGCCACTCTGGGCCTAATACTCTTTGCCGCCCCCCAGAATGTCATTTTGCCATTGCCCCGACTCATGCCTGCTGCTGACCCCCCACACTGTATCATTTTGCCCCTGTGCCTAGTACTGTTTTTCCGCCTCCAAATTTTATTGTGCCACTGCCTGACTCATACTGCCCGCCGGACCTCCGCTCTCGTCATTGTGCCACCTGGGCTTTTCCTCGGTTTTTTCCCCCCCAAATGTCATTTTTGCCACTGCCTGACCTCACCTGCTGGGCTGCCGCCCTCCCCCTCCACACTCGTCACTGATGTTCCACCAGCTCTCAGCTTGTTTTGTTCCACTTTCGCTGGCATGACTTTTTTCAGGGACACCCCTTGAGTTTTTTGGGCAGTTTTGCCCTCTTAAGTGCCCCGGGAATTTTTTAGGAAGCGATTCTAAGACGCAGCAGTCATCTGCGTGTCAACAATACACAACATTGTTGAAACCAAACCAAGCTCCTCTGCATATTTTAAACATGGCACAAAGTTTTCAGACCCTGCAGGCTCTGTGCACCTGGAAATAGCGCTTTTTAACGCGATTCGTGCCAAAGTAATTCAGACCGAATTTATTTTTGTCGGAAAATTCGGCGAAGTGACCGAATCGAATTTTTGAGAAATTCGCCCATCTCTATTTATTATCGTTGTCATCATCTGCTTATCAATATTTTTGTCACCAATTATTACTGCAGTGCTGTATTACGCCTTGAAATGGACATATAAGGATGGACATGCTAAAAGCAAAAGAATAGGGACAGAAGCGCACTCTGTGCAGTATCGTTAAACAAAACATAGATACGCGCAGTAATTGCACTGCTCACCTGGGCTGGTTGTACGAAATGGTACAACACTTACACACACGTGAATGTATTCACAAATCCCAACGAAACAGCAGCCAACGGATCTCTTCCACACAGGGATCCTTCACACGCTAGGGTCCACGGAAAGTATATATCCAGGGGTATATTCTCTTCTAAAATATCCCTGGTTTTCAATGGACATAGTAACTTTGTTATAGTATTGGACATTTCACAATTAATAAAGGACCACTCTCTGTCTTTACCCAGCAACTTTCTGGTAAAATTCCTTCTTGTCGCTTTGTAGATCTCAATATGTAGGAAGTCATATGACTGAATATGCTTCCCTGTAAATAAACCACATTTACGGCATATTTGGCACGATATTACAAGGGCTAGTAGAATAGTCTGCAGTTTCAGTAGGAATGTCAACCATCTTGTCTTGGTACAAATTTAGTACAGATCAAAGATTGACAGCAGATTGAGAACTGAACTAAAATATTTGAGAGCTTTAAGATAAACCTCTGTGCGCAAAAATCTATACATTGATTTATTTTTAGGTCACACATCAGATAATTATGAAAGATAAGCATTGGTTTGGGATTATACTTTTGCCCACTTTGGGCATGTCCCCATGGCACCGGTTTGCGTCCGTTTTTTCAGACGGTTTGCGGTTTTGCAGACCGTCTGAAAAACCGGCCGCAAACTAACACACGGGGCTCTATGGAAAACCCATGCAGCAGTTTTCAAACCGCCGGCTGCCCGAAGAACATTGAACATGTTCATTCTTCCGTCCAGTTTTCAGACGGAATATGAACTTGTGAATGGGAAGGAGGAGTGCTTTTCTCTGCTCATCGCGGAAAAAAGCCATCCCCTGGCGGCCGTGGGGACGGCACTAAAACAGGACTAATACCAGTCGCATAAACCGACTGGTATTTGACCTTTGCCGTGGGGATGAGCCATTTGTGTGCGTAAGTGAACAAGGTAGTCAACAAGATCATTTGCTGACTTGTTTCATTGCTCTTACTATCTGTGATTCTTAATAAGATAGAGCCATTTATCAGCGCGATTCCACATGGACTCAGTTGTTTGAAGTTACCTTGAATTTTTTAAAAGTTATTTTGCATGTACCACCTACTGTACTACTTTGAGTAAGGATGGTGGCTTCATTCAAAACGACAAGCGACAGCTTGCCTATTTTTTGTCTTTTTCTCGGTCATTGATTTACCTTGAACATTGATTTTATATATGTTGGATAAATAACTAGAAGTTTTTTATGATACATCAGATCTTCAGAAGTTGATGGTTTTGTTGCACTTGAGGACTAGTACTATATTCTGTGCAATTTGATGGAAAGAGTGGTGAGCTAGTGTTCAGTTTGTAGTGGAATAGCCTGGTCTACGTTGTGCCTGGCAGTAATAAGTGTACTCAATATAAATGAAACTCTTGTTCTCATACATCATAACTTTAGTCCCAAACTTGATTTAAGCCTTTCTACTAAAGGATATTGGTGGAAAAAATATATTTTTTACACCGGGAACTGGGATCTTCCACTTTCTGTAATTCAGTGTTATCATAGAAATGGATTTTCATCCTAAAAGCTCCTATGTACTTGAGCCCAACCCTTAGCAACCATGTCTCTTACAAAGCTGCTTAACCGTAGAGACTGTATTTGCTTAAAAAAACAGAAATAAGATGTATTATTATGAATAGCATGGATCTCCCTGCAATTTTGTAGTCACTTTCCTGTTAGTTCGTTTTTGGTGGCTGTGTAACAGATCATCTGATCATGCTGCACAGCCAGGTCTCCTTAGAGAGGGAGTTGCTAATCGCTAATTCTCTAGTTTTGGTAGCGCAGTGCAGATCATAGTGTAAGCTCTGTGTGATTGTGTCTAGGGATCTTGTTATGTATTCTGTACCTATTTATCCTGAATCTTAATGACAGTATTCCTTAACCAGGCCGGTCTTGTCTAGTGGTTAAAGATAGTATCTTTTGTTCCTGGAATTTGTATGTTTCTTGTCTAGCTATTGCTTTGTCCCATTTTCCTGTATTATTCATGTTCTGTTCCTTTTTTCCGACAGTGTGAAAATCTTGTATATTTTGGCAATTCAAGTTTATTGTCAGTGTTTGTTTCTTGTGGTATGAAGTCTTGGTGTGATGACCGCACCTGCTTAGGCCCTGGTGCAGTCTTCTGTCCAGAAGATACAGTGGAGGATGCGCTTTTGGCCATGATTTTGGTATGGTATACTATTTTCTGTTTTTCCAGTTTGAACACTGCCTTGTCAGTTCTGCTAACTATGATTGACAGGTTCCTTACCACACCTGTCTGCTACTATTGGTATTGTGCTGAGCAGCAAGTAAATTAGACGAGGGGAGATTGACAGCCGTCCAGACAGGTGCTCTGGATGTAAGAAAGCCGATCCAATCACACTATGGACTGGGACTCTGATTAACTATTTAAATAACTATAAATTAACTATAAATAATAGCTTTAAAGGAGTTGTCTCACTACAAAGATTAGCTTTCAAAATGTAGGGAACACTAAATGAAGACATTTTCCAAATATATTGCTTTGTTCATCTGATTTTATCACCTTCTGAGGGCTTTCTAGTTTCCCAAGTGACCAACCTGTGTACTTCTTCTCCCCTGCTGTTTGTTCTATCTGATAGCAGGGAGTGACATCATGACACAGGTCAGGGCCAGCAGTGTGAGAGCTTGTGTGTTATCTGATCTTTCAGACAAAAGACAGTAATTACTCTACTATTTACATTAGCTCAGAAGCTTCTCCTGTCCTGGTAGAAGGTAATTTAACTAATCTAGACTAATAAACATAATAAACAGAAAAGTCTGAATACATCCAGCTCATATGCTAATTACAGACAGCTTGACCAGGAAGTGACAGAGCAAAGCAGCATTATTTCATTCATGCATCCTATGAAACTTTGAGATGAGACAACCCCTTTAAGATCCCTCTGTACTGGAGTTCTTTGCTGGTGATAGCCTTTGCTTGGGCTGGTACACAGGGTATACTGTTTAACTACTTGGATAACTGTCTTTTGTTTGCCTCTAGACCAACGGTTTCTTCCTGTCATTTGGTACTGACTTACTCTTCCTAGTTTTTACCCTTTCCCGCTGACTATTCTGTTATTGTTTTATGTCTGACTTGACTGTTTGATGCTTGCGCTTACTTAGGGTAGGGACCACCGCCCAGTTGTTGTCGACCGCTTAAGGTCGGGTTGTCAAGCAGGCAGAGACAGCTTTGAGGGGCTTAGCATTAGGGTGCACTGTCTGTCTCTGTGGATACTGGGATCCCTATCACTTGGTATGTATCTGTGTCTTAGTGTCCTCTTACTTTGCCAGGGTCAGTTGTAGCTTAGGGTCATCTTTAAGGATATATTCAGAGAGAGCAAGAGAGAGGGTCAATGGTGTCTGATGTTGCAATCAAAATTAGAGATAGGTCTAGGAAATAATTCAGGATAAGTTAGGTCAGTTTTGGTTTGTCACTGCCCTTTATCTGGATTAAATCTGCAGATGTAGCAGAGTTTGGCTTGACAGGGATATCACAGCTTTTTGTGTTACCTGTTTTTATCTGGCCATTGAAAAAGTTAAGATAACATTCTGTGACGTTATGTGATAATACGTTGTCAACTTTAGTTTTGCTACCTATGTATTTGCATTGTTGTCCTCATTTATGACTGTGCCATTATTTGCTTTGTCATCTATCGGTGAGTGTGTCTTACGGTATTCTGTTTGATACATTGGCTACAATTTAGCTTTACTGCAGTCTGGGACCCAGGAAAGGCAACTGCTGCAGGTGAATCCAAGTTCTGGAGTCATGTATTAACATGGTGCTTCTCCCTAATGAGCTACCTCACCCCTTTTGAGCCCCACTCAACACCTCTCACCTAGCCAGCCACTAACAAGGGGCAAACACCCTTAAACAGCTGTATGCAGATGAACAAAACTGGTGTGACTTGAATCCCTTTCACATTACAAGGCTCAGTGAGTCAGATGTGACTTGAGAATTGCTACATCCAATAGATGGCGTTGGAGAGTTCAGCTCTCTTCTCATAAGCCTTTTTGTAGTACCATACCTTGTTATTATAGTGATGAAATGTTGTGGACCCACAGGTTTGCTATTATTTGACTTTAGGCTTAACCTAGTGGAAGAGTCTAAAGCTTTCGCTTTTTTAAATTTAGCACATACAGTGAAGGAAATAATTATTTGATCCCTTGCTGATTGTGTAAGTTTGCCCACTGACAAAGACATCAACAGTCTATAACTTTAAGGATAGGTTAATTTTAACATTGAGAGAATATCCAAAATAAAATCCAGAAAATCACATTGTATAAATGATATAAATTTATTTGCATTTTGCAGTGAGAAGTATTTGATCTCTCTGGCAAACAAGACTTAATACTTGGTGGTAAAACCCTTGTTGGCAAGCACAGCAGTCAGACATGTTTTGTAGTTGATTATGAGGTTTGTGCACATGTCTGGAGGAATTTTGGTCTACTCCTCTTTGCAGATCATTTCTAAATCATTTTGATCTCTAAAACAGATTTTGAGGCTGTCGCTTGGGAACTCACTGCTTCAACTCTCTCCATAAATTTTCTATGGGATTAAGGTCTGGAGACTGGCTAGGCCGCTCCATGACATTAATGTGCTTCTTTTTGAGCCACTCCTTTGTTGCCTTTGCTGTATGTTTTTGGTCAATGTCTTGCTGGAAGACCCAGCCACGACCCATTTTTAATGTCCTGGTGGAAAGAAGGAGGTTTTCACTCAGGATTTTACGGTACATGGCTCCATCCATTCTCCCACTGATGTGGTAGAGTAGTCCTGTGCCCTTAGCAGAGAAACACCCCCAAAACATAATGGGCGACATGTATGAATTCGAATGCGTACTTTTTTTTTTAACTTGGCGCCGACACTCCAGTTCTAAATAGATATAGGAGAGTGTAGAATACGACCGTATGAAGATTTTTGGCGCATTACATAGAGCTTAATGCGCCAAACTTTGTATTGGCATAGAGTGCAATGCGCCAAACTTGGCGCACTAAACTCCATGTAATGCGCCAAAAATCTGTCATATTCTACACTCTTCTATATCTATTTAGAACTGTGGTGTTGGCACCAAGTAAAAAAAAAAGTATGCATTCGAATTCATACATGTCGCCCTCTTAATGGTTCAATGCTCGGATTATGAGATTCTGAGAGTGTAGAATACGACAGATTTTTGGCACATTACATAGAGCTTAATGCGCCAAGTTTGCCGCATTACACTCTATGCTCATACAAAGTTTGGTGCATTAAGCTCTATCTAATGCGCCAAAAATCTTCATACTGTCGTATTCTACACTCTCCTATATCTATTTAGAACTGGAGTGTCGGCGCCAAGTAAAAAAGAAAGGACGCATTCGAATTCCTACATGTCGCCCAAAGTTTCCACCTCAATGCTTGACAGTGGGGACAGTGTTCTTTGGGTCATAGGAGCATTTCTCGTCCTCCAAACACAGTGAGTTGAGTTAATGCCCCAGCTCCTTCTCCCAATCACTCACAAATTCATCCAGGTGTATATTGGAAAGCTTCAGATGGGCCTGCACATGTGCTTTCTTGAGCAGGATTTTAAACCATTACGGGGTAATGTGTTACCAATGGTTTTCTTGGTGACTGTGGTCCCAGCTGCCTTGAGATCATTAGCAGGTTCCCCCTGTGTAGTTTTAGGCTGATCTCTCACTTTCCTCATGATCAAGGATACCCCACGAGGTGAGATCTTGCATGGTGCCCCAGATCAATGTCAATTGACAGTCATTTTGTATTTCTTCCATT
This sequence comes from Phyllomedusa bahiana, assembly GCA_025379985.1. Classification (NCBI taxonomy): domain Eukaryota; kingdom Metazoa; phylum Chordata; class Amphibia; order Anura; family Hylidae; genus Phyllomedusa; species Phyllomedusa bahiana. The sequence continues at coordinate 11,930 of JAODAL010037478.1, forward strand.
TTTTTGCTATTGCACAAACAGTTGTCTACTTCTCACCCAACATCTTACTTACTTAGTTTTGTAGCCCATTCCAGCTTTGTGCAGGTCTATGATCTTGTCCCTGACATCCTTAGAAAGCTCTTTGGTTTTTCCCATGTTGTAGAGGTTAGAGTCTGACAGACTGAATCTGTGGACGGGAGTCTTTTATAAAGGTGACTATTTAAAACAGCTGTCTTTGATGCAGGCAACGAGTTGATTAGGAGCATCTAACTGGTCTGTCAAACTTTTATTGGTTGGTAGGGGATCAAGTAATTATTTCTCTCAGCAAAATGCAAATAAATTTATATAATTTATACAATGTGATTTTCTGGATTTTATTTTGGATATTCTATCCCTCAATGTTAAAATTAGCTCACCCTTAAAATTGACTGTTCATGTCTTTGTCACTGGGCAAACCTACAAAATCCGCAAGTGATCAAATAATTATTTCCTTCACTGTATGTAGCAGCTGTCAAACAAACAGTCATGGTGCACTGCAGTGTTAACATAGCAGCGTATGTTATTTATATAGCAAATCATTAAGAAACTTAGTACTGTACGCCCACACTGCATTAGTAGCACAGTGAGTTGGTTGTTCATTTGGTGCTTGTTTTCAACCTAAAATGTAATATGGTCTACAAAGGTAAACATAATAATAAAAGTCATGTTCTCACAGTTGCGAACCACCTGTCTGAGAGAATCAGGAGAGTTGTGCTTGATGCCGTCCTCTCTATTTATTTCTATGGGAGTTCTGAATATAGCTGAGCAGGTGTGTATATTCAAAACTCCTATAGAGATGAAAAGGGGAGAACAGCGAAAGAACTACCCTATTCTCAGACGGTTAACTTATACCTCACTATAAGCCGACCTGCAGCACAAAGGTGCCCTTGTGGAAACAACCCTTTAACCTGTTAATGAGAATATCCACATTGAACACTCCCTACTTGTTTAATAAATCCTTTGACATGAACCAGGTAACAAAGTGGCCACCTGATCCATGGCCATCTTATCCATTGCACACATTAGGCATAGGGGCCCCAGGTGGTGAAGGTATGTTCCAGAAATCCAGTCCTGTTTATATAACTGTATGTGTCTTCATAGGATGTACAAAGAGTTACAAACCATGGTGAAGCAGTTAGTCATGGGCTCCCTGCCCTGCCAATTAGAATTAAAGGTTGCCTACAAGATATCAGCAGGGTGTCCCAACATTAGCAGTGTGATTGTGTGAATGTGCTTGGGGGTGGTTACAGGCATGACCTGGTGTGATATCATGTATTTGGGCAGGGACCACTGCACTGCCATGCCCCGGGCCCATAATTCAGCAAGATGGCTCTTCAGTGATCAGTCGTAATCTGTGGAGAAGCCTGGTATTAATTGTTCAATATCACTGTAGCTCCCCTGTAGGTGAAACAGAGCGTTGCACATTGTTCATTCATATCAATGTAATATCTGTGTGATGCAGGACAGGACAGGTCCTCCAGATCAAGAGACACTCTTTGTTACCTTTTTTCCCAAGAGATAAGAATCCTGTAAGCAAGGTTATCAATGGCAGGTTGTGGCAGTACACAGCAGCTACCGGCGGCGTTACTTGACTCTTGGCACGGTTTTGATCATCATTGGATCATTTTCCCTAATTGCTTTCTAATAGTAGTAAATGAAGGGGCAGCCAGATCACTGGAACACCCCATGTACTTCTATCTCGCATTTTTCCCAGCATGGAAGAAGAACCTTTATCTCGAAAAGAAATTCCATCGAATAAATTCCAGGAATAGAATGTTAATTGTGTGAGCACCAAGAGCCTCAATTATGTAATTACACATTTAATATCCGATAATTACAGGCCAAGGAAAAGAGTTGTTATTATGTGAAAGCTGACTATCAATACTGGAATCGTTAAAACAATACATGAAAATTTAATGCAATTAAAACTATTCAGTCAAGAGAATGTGCTCACTAATGACAAAGGCTGATCCTAGTAACAGATATTTGATCCTAGTACTTAGATTAGAAATATATAATCAACCTCTCGAATACAGTCCTTTTTGGTGCCAGTCAGACCTTTGTGCAACTAAATATTGAACTTTTGGAGTCCTGTAAACATTTAAGAGAACCTGTGACCTCTCCTGATACGTCTGTTTTAGTAAATCCTTGTGTTCCTTGTAACTCTGTGCTGTTCTGTTATATTATTCCTCCAAGGGATTTAATTTGGAATCTGTCAGCTGGGTGTTACCATGCAGGAAGGTATTGTTCCTTATCACTGCAAACAAAAAAAAACAATTAAAATATAACCATTACCAGATATTCATTAAAATGCAATAGAAAATGAACCCCAAAAATGATCATAAATCGACAAAATGTATCAAAAAGGGATTAAAGGAAAACTCACAGTTTGATGATTCACAGCGACTTCGTGAAGATAACCAGAAGCCTCAAAGGAAAAAAGAGGATATAAATAGGGGTACAGACAATCCTATACTCTCCCTAATACTTCCCTACCTTAAAGCGGGGACATCGCCCCAAAAAGGGCGGCTCCGCACTAAAGGTTAATCCCTAAAAAACAACTAATACTATATAGTATTAAATAATACAGGACTTAACATGTACAGAAATGTCCTACAAAACTGACGCGTTTCCCCCTTATAAATAACAAGGGTTCCTCAGGGGACTAGAATAATGTTAGTTAAAAAACAACAAACTATAGGGTTACCATCCTGATAATAATGATGTCCCGGTATACCCAATGATAACAACACTGGCCCTTTGGATAAATACAAGGCAGCAAAGGATACCCAGCTGTCTGGGTAGTGTTACCACACAGTGTGAGACTGTCCAATCAGTGCTGATATCTTCAGTGTGGTCATGGACACACCTCTTTGAAAATTAAAATGTTAACACCTAGTTGACAGATTCAGTCATACATTTCTAGGCATAAAGGAGGAACAGCACAAAACATAGTTTTAAGAGAAGATGCTCGAGAATTGTTATTTCACAGGAACACAAGGATTTACTAAAACAGAGATATCAAAAGATGCCACAGATACTCCTAAAATGATCATTGCAACAGTGATCCCAACCTGTACCCATCATACCTTGATAGCCAAGGGAATTCTGGGAAATTCGGATTTGCAACAGCTGGAGAGCCACAAAAGGTTTGAAATGGGCTACAGTGAAGCAGGAGAAACCCCATGTGGCGCCCTGGGTATGGTGGGCTCCTTGGTATGGCGGGCTTGGGGATGCTTTTCAGACAGAAAGGCAAAGAAAGAGAAGCAGAGAGCAAAAAGAATAGTGCATGAGTCACGTACAGTAGCTTAAGGCTGGACACAAAGAACCTGTTCTGCTGGTAGGCCTCAAGAATCAACTCTACTGGTGGGTCCAAAGAATCAGCTTCACTGGTGGGCCCCAAGATTTAGCTCAAGTCGTGGGCCCCAGGAATCAACTCCACCGGTGGGTCCCAGGCACTTCAGTCTGACACAGTTACAAGTTGGGAGTACTGATCTAGACATGTGAGGCTACTACACATAAATATATTGCAAGGAGCCTGTAGAGACATGAAGGAGGAATAAAGCAGGATTGGTTACTTTAGTGGCCATAAGTCTGATGCAGTGATGGATCACAGGTTGTGTTTCTCAAATCTGTCCTTGTTTAGTTAGATACTGATTCGACCAAACTCTAACCCTAAAATGCCATTCTGACACTAGATATATTACAAAAATACGTGTACAGATATATGCTTGCCTATAAGGTTGTGCAACTAGGAGGCACAACTCTCATCTCACTGTAACCAAGAAGCCATCATACATCGGGACTCTATGGTAGAATATCGAGGGTAAATACCGTGCTCGGTACGGTATTCAGGCAAAAAGTCCAACAACTGGACTATATTTAAAACAGAACTGCACCTTTCTCACCATACACTGGCACTTTTTCAGGTCCAGCATGAAAATGACACCTCAGCGGCAGGCCCTATTACAAGGCTCTACATAACTCCAGCATTGCTCGCTCAGGTGTCACAGATGTCACATTGATACCCCAATAGTCTTTTGGCAGCTCACAGCCTCTCACTCGATAAGCATTGTTCACCACCACTGCCCACAGTATCCCTAAAAGGTTCAAAGAGATAAAAAAGAAAAAGCAGAGCACATTGGTGTCCCCGAGCATAATTCCATTACCAGAAAATGGATCTATTACAAAGATACTTGTACCAATATATATTCTTATCTATAAGGTTGTGCAACTAGGAAACACAATTCTTATCCTATTGTAACCATGACAAGAAGCCATCATACACCAAGACTCCATGGTAGAACGTCTAGAGTAAATAAAGCAGTTCTTTAAAAATTGGTGCCAGGTGCTCGGTATTTAAGTAAAAGGTCCAACAATTAGGCCTTTTTTTAACAAATGTATCAAAACAATATAAACAGGACTGCACCTTTCTTGCCATTTACTGCGACTTTTCAGATCCAGCTTGAAAATGACACCTCAGCGACAAGCCCCACTACAAGGCTCTGCATAACTCCAGCAATTCCCGCTCAGATGTCACAGATGTCACACTGATGTCCTAGTAGTTCTCCGGCTCCTCTCAGCCTCTAGCTGTCAGTAAGTACTGTTCACCATCACTGCTCACAGTATCACCAATAGGAATTAAGTGAAACACTTTCCCTATGGCTTAAACAGCAGTCCACAGCCACAGTTGTCTCCCTAGTCAGCTCAGCTGCCCCTCTCACCATCGTGCCAGTGGTGGTGTCTCAAATGGCACCTGAACACTTCTATCTCTTTTTTTTCAGCTCAGCTCAGCACATCACATTTTTAGTATTACTTGGAACATATTGATCCAAATCTCTGCTCATTCTGAGCTTAGGACTCCAGTGGGTGGTCCAAATCTTCTGCTAGACTGCACATTTCTGCACATTTCTCTTGGTTACCAACCACCTCTACCTGCTCTTACACCTCTCTGATTGCTCCACGCTGCTGCCTGAACATGTCGAGTCACTTCCTGCTGAGTGTTAAGTAGTAGCACAGGAGCTTGTTTATTTATGTTAATGACAAGTTTGAACCCTTAGAGCTCTGTAGCCTTGTGCACTTCATATTATAAATGTCCGGTACTCCTTCACTATAAACATAATAGGTAGCAATAGCAGAGCTGACATGCCAATCACTGCTATAGTCGACCCCACAGCCTGATCAGGAAGTGTGAGTTTGAAGCTCACTGTTGCTCTGTGAAACTGCAAGGTGAAAAAACCTTTTTAACGTTACAGCCATTTTTTATAATTGTGTTTGTTTCTTCCTCTCTGTCTTCCAAGAGCCATAACTTTTTTTTTATTTTTCCATCTTACAGACCTTTGTGAGTTTGATTTTTGAGGGACAAGACTTACTTTTTAATGATACCCATGACCAAACCACACAATGTCATGGCAAAGCCCAAAAAAGTATTTGCGGGATGGAACGTGGAAAAAAATACAATTGTGCCATCTCTGGGGGGGTTTTCTTCTTATGGAGTTCACTAATATAAAGGACATGTTATCTGTATTTACTAAGTCAATATGATTCTGGTGAAATTTAATTTGTAGAATTTTCATTATGTTTTATTACCTTAAAAAAAAGTTTTTCTATTTTTTGCTCCTTCACAGCGCGAATTTCTGAACGAGAGCTCGCTTTTTCGCACGCTTAAGTGCAGTTTATATTGGTACATTTTTGGGATACATTCAAATTTCTGATCACTTTTTATTTGCATTTTTTGGGGGCACGAGGAAATGAACAAAAATAGCCCCCCATATTTTTTTTTTCTTCTATGCTGTTAATAATGTTATATTTTATTAGATTGGATTTTGACACGGTAATACCAATTATGTGTAATTAAAAAGAAAAAAAAAATAGTTGTAAAATGACAAAACAGGAGAGGATTTGAATGTTTACTTTTTAGTTTTATTTTAACTTTTCTTTCCTTTCTAATTGCAATTGTAGTCCCCATAGGGTTCTTGACCACTAGAGGTTCTTGACCACTGGCAGAATATAATAGGAGTAGTAGCATATACATGTAAATACCCGTACTTATTGTATTATAAAATATCAGCTTTATTTATCCAAGATGAGAAGCCAAATTCATTCCATAAAAGTTTTCGGTCACATACAAGACCTTCTTCAGATTTTTGGCTATAACATACAAAATATATGTCACATAAATCACATCGACTAAAAATCCTCAAAATCACGCAAAATAATATAGAACAAAAAATATAGAGAAGTGACAAAAAAGTAATATCCATAAGGTGATACCTCGTGTATCCATAACACTATATAAAATACACATAATACATAATATAGAACAAAAAATATAGAGAAGTGACAAAAAAGTAATATCCAAGTGATACTCGTGTATCCATAACACTATATAAAATACACATAATACATAAATATACACAGACAACATAATGTGATTACAAACAAAAAATCATGCAAAGTGATGATCCACATACACCAAGGTGCACTCCTACAAAATCCTTGCCACCAGAAGAACAAAGCATATATAAAATACCTTTTCCTGTGGAAGATACTAAACAAGGGCGCCTAAAAACATTAAATGAGTATGTATTTTTCAATATAGTGAACAAATCACTTGGTATTAATATGATACAATCTGAAATCTCAGGCATCTTAGATGAAAAAACCAGTCAGGCTCATACTTACAGGCAATATGTTATCATCAGATGTGCTGGATATGGCTCTTAGACAAGTGAAGTGGCGCCGCACACTTGCCGGCACTCGGCGTCCTTAAAAAGCCACAGCGCATGCGTACCTCGTAAAACTGGAAGTGCGTCACGCTAGGGCAAACTGAATACTGTTTCCGCCCTTACTCCAATGACCGCGCATGCGCAAACGCGCCCTGCGATTGGTAAAGGATTATAGATACAATTATATATTCTATGCTTATAAATAGATCCATTCAATAAGTTAACCTTGTTATGCACATAACGATGACGTTGTTTTAGAGTGAAAGGGCTATTGAGAGACTCTAAGTTCTTCCCTAAATGAATGACTGAATTACAACAGGCCAGAATTAGTGTGTCACTCAAGGTGTATGTGTTTCCTCTACATATATATAAATTTTAACATCTATATCTTAACTAACACATATTATTTGCAATCAAAATAAAAATAAAATATCCCCACAAAATAAACACTATGTTACCTCCCACCAAAACACTTTACAAAAATAATAAAAAATATAGAAAAATTACAGAAATTACCAAACCTAACAAAATTTACAATTATAATTACAATTATAATATAAATCTTAAAGTCGTCCCTTACATAGTGTCATCTGAAAGTAAAGTCACACTCACAGTTTAATCCCCGTGGTGTCAAGGTATCAAGATGGTGTATCCACCAGGATTCACGCTCCTTCAATAATTTGATTTGATTGCCCCCTCTATGGGGGCGTTTAACCTGCTCCAGTATCTGGAAGCGCAATTGTGCCACCGTATGTTTTGCCTCTACAAAGTGTGCTGGTACCGGCAACCACACCTTCTGACATCTTATAGTGGACTTGTGGCATGCGGTTCTGTCCTTAGCCCTCTGCATTGTTTATCCTACGTAAGCTAACCCACACGGGCACTTCAGCAGGTAAACAACCGCCGACGAATCACACGTGAAAAATCCTCTCACTAAGATACTCTTGCCTGTGAGTGGATGTTGTACACATTCGCCCCTTATTATGTTGGCACAATGTGCGCAGTGCAGACAGGCAAAAGTGCCTCTTCTTGTATTACTGAATATTGGTTGTCTCAATGGAGTCCCTAAAGAACCAACATCAGCCCTCACTAGGGAATTTCGAATATTCTTAGGTCGTCTTGAGCATATTAACACTGGGTGTCGATATTCTTCCACACTTGGGTAATGCTCACTCAACAGTGACCATCTTTTCTTAATGCATTGACGTATCTTATTCATTAGCGGATGGTATGTGCTAATGAACGCGATTCTCTTACAATCTCTCCTACGTGGGGTATCTAGGGTATTAACCTGTCTCAAAAGATGTTCGGGATAGTATCGTTTTCAAAATATTTCTTTCATCTCATTAATTCTAACCGTCCTCTTTGATGGATCCGATACTATGCGATGAACACGCATAATTTGCGACTTGGGCAATGATTTCCTCATATTAACAGGGTGACAACTTCTATAGTCTATTAGACTATTTTTGTCGGTAGGTTTGGAATAGATGTCCGTAAATAAAAAAACAAAATCATCTTTGATCACCATGGTGTCCAAAAAGTGGAGTTTTTGATTGTCAAATTCCATGGTGAATCGCAACCCTCCACAAAAGGAATTAAGCATTTCTAGAAACCTATGCAGATCCCGAATGCTGCCCCTCCACACGCAGAAGACATCATCGATATAGCGTTTCCACATCAATATTTGCTCTTTAAATTCTGTTGTTGTATATATAAAGGTCTCCTCAAAATCTCTCATGAATGTATTAGCGTATGGAGGGGCAACATTCGAGCCCATGGCTGTACCCCTTCGTTGATTGTAATATACGTCCCCCCAGAGAAAGTAATTCTCCGTTAAAACGCTAGTCAGCAATTCGAGACAAAATTCCTGTTCATCCTCACTCAGTTCTGAGTCTCTCAATAATTTGGAAGTAGCTTGTATACCTTCCCTATGCTCAATAGACGTATACAGGTTGACCACATCGAATGATACTAATATGGCATCAATCGGAATTTGTTTGATCTCCTGTATAATGCTCAAAAAATGCGAGGTATCCAAGATGAAAGAGGTAGACATCTGTATGAGAGGTGTAATTATTTTTTCCAAAAATTTAGCAATAGGGCTAAACACAGAATCAGTAGATGCCACAATTGGCCGCCCTGGTGGTTTTTCAAGACTTTTATGTACTTTTGGGAGTACATAAAAGACGGGACATATAGGGTATTGCATCTGTAGATATTTGTAAGTTAATTGATCAATCATATTTCTACCTAAGTAATGGTCAAGTACCTCCTGTATCCTGTTTCTAATCCGAGGGAGGGGATCCCGATCTAACCTCTGATAGGTAGCCACATCAGAGAGTTGTCGAGAGACTTCTTCCAAGTATACATGCTTATCCATGATCACCAGTGCACCCCCTTTATCCGCTGGTTTGCAGATAATCTTTTTGTTCTTTTGAAGGGAGGATAAAGCTTCCCTTTCATCCTTGTTAAGATTGTCAAGATAATGCATTAGTCTTCGTTCCCGCAGTACTATACTAATGTCATTATCAATCAAGGAGATAACAGATTCCACACCATGTGATGTATGTGGGGGTTTAAAGTCACTATTAGTCCTTAGACCTAAAGTCCTAATTGAGATTCTGCCAGATATTTCTGTCTCAATCCTCCCCGGATTATCACCTGATTTAGGGCAAAAATAAGTTTTCAGACGTAATGTCCGATAGAAGTATCTTAATTCCTGTTCGAATTCGAGTCAAATAGTGGCGTAGGACAGAAAGAAAGACCCCGTTGTAAAAGGCTTAATTCGGGCGGAGATAGACTAACAGAGGAGATATTGATCACTAAATTAACCTCCTTCTTTCTGTTCTCAATGTATTGACAATACTCCCTTAGGGTATTATCTGATTTTTCTTTCAAACTTGCCCACTCGGATACTGGTAAAATGGTTGCTAATTGAGTTTCAATAGAGGTGATACGTTCTTTCAAATCCTGCATAGATTTTTGCAGATACTCGATGGTTAACACCATAATATCTAGGGAACACTTATTCAAAATGCTCTCAAACCTATCACAGTAAGAAGCATCGTCTTGAAATAAGGTAGGGCGTAGATTACACCTCAGACCTCTAGGAATACGATTGGTTTTACAGTATTCAGCTAGAGTCACACAATGCAATTCATATGAGATATATTTCTTTGACTCACGTTCGTGGTCCTTTAAGCGTAATTCCCCGGAAAGGACATGTAAAAAATCTTTGGATGTAGTCACTTGTGATAAGATTCGTGACACCTCCTGATCATTGTATTGAAATACATTTGACGTCATTTATCTCAGTGCACCGCAAAGCAAAGAGGAAGGTTAGAATTAATGAGATGAAAGAAAAATTTCGAAAACGATACTATCCCGAACATCTTTTGAGACAGGTTAATACCCTGGATACCCCACGTAGGAGAGATTGTAAGAGAATCGCTTTCATTAGCACATACCATCCGCTAATGAATAAGATACATCAGTGCATCAAGAAAAGATGGTCACTGTTGAGTGAGCATTACCCAAGTGTGGAAGAATTTCGACACCCAGTGTTAATATGCTCAAGACGTCCTAAGAATATTCGAAATTCCCTAGTGAGGGCTGATGTTGGTTCTTTAGGGACTCCATTGAGACAACCAACATTCAGTAATCCAAGAAGAGGCACTTTTGCCTGTCTGCACTGCGCACATTGTGCCAACATAATAAAGGGCGAACATGTACAACATCCACACACAGGCAAAAGTATCTTAGTGAGAGGATTTTTCACGTGTGATTCGTCGGCGGTTGTTTACCTGCTGAAGTGCCCATGTGGGTTAGCTTACATAGGAGAAACAATGCAGAGGGCTGAGGACAGAATCGTATGCCACAAGTCCACTTTAAGATGTCAGAAAGTCTGGTTGCCGGTACCAGCACACTTTGTAGAGGCAAAACATACAGTGGCACAATTGCGCTTCCAGATACTGGAGCAGGTTAAACGCCCCCGTAGAGGGGGCAATCAAATCAAATTATTGAAGGAGTGTGAATCCTGGTGGACACACCATCTTGATACCTTGACACCACGGGGATTAAACCGTGAGTGTGACTTTACTTTCAGATGATACTATGTAAGGGACGACTTTAAGATTTATATTATAATTGTAATTATAATTGTAATTATAATTGTAAATTTTGTTAGGTTTGGTAATTTCTGTAATTTTTCTATATTTTTTATTATTTTTTTGTAAAGTGTTTTGGTGGGAGGTAACATAGTGTTTATTTTGTGAGGATATTTTATTTTTATTTTGATTGTAAATAATATGTGTTAGTTAAGATATAGATGTTAAAATTTATATATATGTAGAGGAAACACATACACCTTTAGTGACACACTAATTCTGGCCTGTTGTAATTCAGTCATTCATTTAGGGAAGAACTTAGAGTCTCTCAGTAACCCTTTCACTTTAAAACAACGTCATCGTTATGTGCATAACAAGGTTACCTTATTGAATGGATCTATTTATAAGCATAGAATATATTATTGTATCTATAGTCCTTTACCGATCGCAGGGCGCGTTTGCGCATGCGCGGTCATTGGAGTAAGGGCGGAAACAGTATTCAGTTTGCCTAGCGTGACGCACTTCCGGTTTTACGAGGTGCGCATGCGCTGTGGCTTTTTAAGGACGCCGAGTGCCGGCAAGTGTACGGCGCCACTTCACTTGTCTAAGAGCCATATCCAGCACATCTGATGATAACATATTGCCTGTAAGTATGAGCCTGACAGGTTTTTTCATCTAAGATCCCTGAGATTTCAGATTGTATTATATTAATACCAAGTGATTTGTTCACTATATTGAAAAATACATACTCATTTAATTTTATAGGCGCCCTTATTTAGTATCTTCTACAGGAAAAGGTATTTTATATATGTTTTGTTCTTCTGGTGGCCAGGATTTTGTAGGGGTGCACCTTGGTGTATGTGGATCATCACTTCACTATTTTTTGTTTGTAATCACATTATGTTGTCTGTGTATATTTATGTATTATGTATTATGTGTATTTTATATAGTGTTATGGATACTTGAGGTATCACTTTATGGATATTACTTTTTTGTCACTTCTCTATATTTTTTGTTCTATATTATTTTGCATGATTTTGAGGATTTTTAGTCGTTGTGATTTATGTGACATATATTTTGTATTTTATAGCCAAAAATCTGAAGAAGGTCTTGTATGTGACCGAAAACGTTTATGGAATGAATTTGGCTTCTCATCTTGGATAAATAAAGCTGATATTTTATAATACAATGAGTACGGGTATTTACATGTATATGCTATGATATAATTTTTTTACCCGACTTGTGTCAGTCAATAGATGCTGAGAGTGTACGGAGCAACATTTTTGTAATTATAATAGGAGTAGTAACATGGAAGCCATGTAAAACCTTTATTAGGTCTCCGACTGTCATAAAAACACTCCACAGTATTAAATCTCATCATGGATTGGGCAACAAAACAGTTTGCAACACTGTTCCTCATTCAGCATCTAAAAAGTTAAAAAGATGGGATCAGCGCTGTTACCGATTCTGACAGCTGGCGACAGGACAACCTTTTAACCCCTTAAGCCGCATGCCCGAAAAGTAGTTAATGACCAGAACATATTTTAAGTATTTGCCTCTTTGCGTTTCAACATTTGTAACTTTTTTATTTTTTCAGTGACGAAGTTGTATGAGGCCTTGTTTTATTCAAGACAATTTTAATTTATGGGGGAATAGTTTAAGTTCACTTATAAATAATTGCAGAATTTTTTTTCAAATTTTTTTTTTACATTTTTTTTTACACCACACTTCACACTTAATAAGTTGTTTATTATATAGGTTATTATGGTCGTGTGGATACCTATTACATGTAGTTTTTTTTTTTGTGTGTAATGTATGCACAATTATTTTTTATTAAATATTTATTTTTATTTTATTCTTCTTTTCTTTTTTTTTTACACTTTTTATGTTTTTTACTTTTTTTTCTTTTTTTAAATCCCATGAAGGGAGAACTGTGTTACTTTTTTTTTTACATTTTTAAAATTTTTTACACTTAGTAATGTATTATCATATTCATATATGCTAATCCATTATAATCTGTGTCAGTCTGACACAGGCAGTGATCAGGACAGCACACAGGCTGCCCTGATCACTGGCTTGTTACACAGACAGCCCTGGGGCCACTCTAGGTCCCCAGGGCTGACTGTGCAGCCATTCCCTGGGCTCTGTCGGATCTGTTCCGAACACCCGACAGAGCAGGGAAACCCTTTGATTGCGCTGCGGTGATGATCCGCCGCAATCAAAGGGTTAAAGCACCGGGGAGCGGGAAGGCGCCCAAACTCCGAAGTCAGCAGCGATGCCAAAAGACGTTGCTGCAGACAAACAACCTGAAATGCCCGACCCCAAAAGACGGTGGGCGGACGTTAAGGAGTTAATAATCAACTATTACCTAATGTGCATAAATCAGGCTCAGCGAGTGAGTCCGCTCCATATTCCTTTACTGATATATATGCCAAATATTGGTAAGGAGTTAAAGATACTGTACAAGTTTTAAAAATTATGGCCAAGAAGACAGCACAACTCCTGTTTATGGGTTGGGAATGAGATTTCAGCTCTATTGAAATCAAGTTGATACCTTCCTCAAAGTTATTTTTTTTCCTTTGTACATTTTGGGGTTTTTGTTCGTTTGTTTTTCATAAAAATAAAATATTTTAATGCTTCTTATTTTTACTCTTTTCTTATATCTCTGAGTTCTGAGTTGAACCATGCCAACATTTTGCAGTCTGGGCTTTAAAGGTGTTGAACTTAACTATTCCTCCAATCATTAATAATTCTGCCAGTGATGCCAGGATCCTATTTGTATTCCGCTCTGCTGGAAATCAATAGAACTTTTCTTTCTTCACAGTCATCTGCAGAGTGATGTCCTCCTGTATGAGAAGCCAATTATATTGTCATGATTATGCAAACAGAAAGAAGCAGCACTACCCTAGGACATAACTCATTAAGGGGCAAATATTACTCAAGTGGACAAGTCCAATTTTTTTTTCCTTTTCTTCTATTTCCATTTCTTTTTTTTTACTATTTTCCCCATTTGATTTTCTTTGTACTATTTTTCGCTATTTTATTCTATTTTTTTTAACCATATTTTTATTGAATTTTCTAGAATTACATACAAAAAAATTGCAAAATAGACAACAAAGTGCGAGAGTAGATAATCAGCCGTGTCATTAAAAGGAAAACATGGAAATGCATATCACAGCAGACAATGCAACCTATATATTAAGCAAGTCCATGTTATGATCAGTATCCTGAAAATAAAAGTAATGTAAGGAGTACATGCATTAATAAATGGAAACTATACACTCTCTCTTGTTCAGTTTTTTTCTTGACAGGAGGCAACCCCCCCAAAAAAAAACAAAAAAAAAACAAACAGAAATTAAACATTTTAACAATTAAACAAGCACCAGGTGGGTCACTTATACTGTTCCACAAGGAACTAGAAGATGAATTCTTATTAGTACTAGTACATTAATGGGTCTGTGGTAGTGCTCTCCAGGAATGACTATCTTCAACTTCCCGTTATAGTAAAAAAAAAAAAATTAAAAATTGGACCTCTAACTTGGGGTGTTACAATTTGAAGATTCCCAAGGTGCCAGCTAAATCATTTTTCAAGTACCACTTAGTATGGTGAAACTGGGTAACGAGCTGTGTAAGTTCCTCTTTATTTAGGAATTTTTCCAAGAAAGGGTCCCATGTTCGGAAAAAGCTCTCTGTTTTGGGTGTTTTAGCCAAGTCTTCCTCTCTTAGATCCATATTTAGATAGCCTTTAACCTGAACCCATATTTCCTGCAAGGAGGGCAAGTCCTCATCCAACCGTCGATTTAGAAGGCATAGTTTTGCCCCCAATAATATGTGTAGCATGGGGCTGATACCTGGAAATCCCTGTTAGGTCATTCTATTTCTATGTAACATTTTAAATGTTGTACTTTTTTTTACTCTATTATTATAGTTTCTATTCTATTTCTATTTCCTTTTACTACTTTTTTTATTTTTAAATAATTTACTTTGTTGTTACTTTTTTACTTTGTAATTCATAATAAAAAGAGAAAAAACAATAAAAAATAAGCAATCTTAATACAGTATTTTCAATTATTACTTTGCTTTTAGTATTTTTATTATTTGTTTTGCTCACTATTTTTTCTAGTATTTATTTTTGTTTTCTATTTTCAGATATGTTTTAGTATTTTTGACTATTTCTTCTCTTTTCTGTTTTCAATTGTTTACTAGTTTTTTTTTTCTTTTTTTGGTATTAGAAATGAACACCTTAAAAGGGATTTTTGGTTTATCTATTTTATATTTAGTATTATTAATTGTTTACTAGTTTGTTTTTAATTTTTACTTTCTGTTAACTATTCTTTCTATTATTATTTATATTCCTATATGTTTTACTAGTTTCTCTTTTTTTTTTTTATTTAAAAGTTTGTTTGTCCTATTGGAACAATGATTAGAAATGAAAAAGAAAAAAAAAGAAGTATACTCACCTCTGTGACGCTCTTGTTCCATCCCAGTGGCCACTCCGTACATCCCGGCTGCACAGTGAACGTCCATTGTGCTATGTGCAGCCAATCACAAGCCAGAGTGGTACAAAATCAGTAAGAATATGGAGGGTCAGAAAAGCAAGCAAGAAGTTAGAAATCCAATAGAAGCAATCCAAGGTAAACACCAACTGACTCTAGAGAAGACTTATCGTGAGCACTGGGTAGAGGGCTAATGGAGTTCTTACAGGATGTCAGAAGTCCGGTCCAGGATGAGATTGGACCAGCCCTCTGACATCCAGACCGCGAATAATTGACATGTCACTTGTACGCGCGGGGGGACGAGGCGTAATCCATAGTTCTCTATTAGAGCTATGGATTACTGTGATTGTGGGGCACACAAATATGCCCACAATTACGCGAAAAAATAATCCGTGTGAGCATACCCTAACTGTCTGCAGCCCAGAATAAAGTCAGAAAGAGAAACAGACGGGTTTGAGGGAATTCAATTAACACAGCAAAGAGCAGTGTTAAAACCAATGCACCAAAAAATACAATAACAAACAACAAGTGTTGTAATCAGCTCACCTGAGATTCTCGATCACTATAGCTGCACGGATCCTGAGGCTGTGAAGCAAAGGCTCTCTCTTATATTTCAGAATGCTTGAAAGGGATGCAATCCAGCAGCTCCAGGTAAGTGATCCAAGATGAAAAAATCTTGATAGATTGATTCTTTTTAGATAAATTCAGCAGCTTTATTAGAAATTTAGTTAAAAACGTATTATTTCAAAAGCATCTTGATACAGCGTTCACCGACGCGTTTCGGGAGGCGTGTCCCATAGTCCTGGTGTGATGTATGTGATTCGTAACTTCCCTTTTATATCATTAGCAATTTACATAAAAAAAAATATATGTTTCTGTATTACAATTAAAAACAATTATCATAGAAACGCAATAATCTGATGCTGGATGGTGTATATCTAAAAACATTACTTAATTAAACTCGATTTGTACTTTTAAACATGTTCCCGTTAATAGTGGAACATGTTGTCCTGTCTCCAAATTTAAACCAACTGGAAACCTGGTGTTCAATCTGACATCCACCAGGCTTCTCTCGACAAAGTTTCCGTTTCATATCTCCACCCGTGGGGGGTTTATGGACTATCTCTATTCCACTACAAACAAAACTAGTAACATTTCTGAATGTTCCTCTGAAAAAAGGGCGAGAAGCCATTGATATGTTAACCAGTCGGTTTTTTCGATATCAGATAGATGGCTTCTGATTCTTGTTTTTTAAACAGTTGGAACTGTGACCTACATATGCTTGCAACAATAGTACACGTTATTACATATATTGTTTTACGTGTGTTACAATTAATATACTGGTTTATTTTAAAACTTTCTCCTGTTGACATAGCAGTGATTTTCCTTAGTAGGTCTAAATTTGATTGCAAGTAATGCATCTGTTGTGGCCCACAATTGTATGAACCCTTAACACTCAACCAATCCTCCTCCCGACATCACTGCCCGATGTTTTGTAACTAGGGACAGTAGATTGGCAAGTGTAGGACCTTTCCTAGAAACAAATTTGATTTGATTATCAATAATGTTGCGCATATTGGATTGCACAGTCAAAAATCGGGCAGGTTCTTTTTTATAATTTTAAAAATTTCTCATAATTTGTGGCTGTACATAGTGGAAAAAGTGACACTGGATCGAAGAGTATTAAAATTGGAACCACATTCTTCATATTTTTAGATCTGAGCAATGAAATCTCTCGGGATGCGTGTCCCCCTATTCATTGCCGTATCAATTGTTTTTGTGTAAAACCCCTGCTTTTTAGTCTTTCTATTGCCAGTTTCGAGTGTTCTAAAAACACAGCTTCTGTGGAGGAGTTTCTCTTAAGACGTATCAACCCCCTAAGGGAATATTTTTTAATAATATGTCTAGGGTGTGAAGAATCGGATTTTAAGATCGTGTTTTTAGCAGTATTTTTCCTAAATGGAGTCACTAAAATTTCTGGAGCTTCTGTGCCTATTAAAGTCACATCTAGGAAGTGGACTATACTCTTATCCCAATGGGAAGTAAATTTCAGATTAAATTCATTATTATTTAAATAGTCAACAAATTTAATCGTGGACGGCCCATCTCCCTCCCACACCAGGAGGAGGTCATCGATATATCTACCATACCACCTGATGTGGGAGGAGAAGGGGCAGTCCAACGAAAAAATAAAAAATTCCTCCCATATACTCATGTAGATGTTGGCTAAAGCGGGTGAACATTTAGCCCCCATCGCCGCTCCTGTTTTTGTAAATAAAACTTGTTATCAAAGGAAAAATATTTTTTAAATACAGAAAAAAATTCTACACTATGTATCAAAAACTCATTGATGGCCGGGGAGTATTACTTACTTTTTCAGAAACTGACCTAAAGTAACTATTAGTTTATCATGTGGGATTGAGGGGATATAATCCCACAAACGTCGCTTTTTGAGCCAAGAAAAATTCATTTGCCAAGGAAATTTATTCATGATAGAAACTAGACTCTTCGTATCCTTCAAATAACCTGGTATCTCCAGGACTAAGGGTTGGAGTAGGGTATCCACCCAATCTCCCAAAAACTCTGTCAAAGAGCCTATGCCACTTATTAAAGGTCGTGAGGGGGAGGAAAAAACCTCCTTATGAATCTTGGGTAAAGAGTGTAATATAGGGGTTATTGGAAATTGCACATACAGTATCTCAGCTAATTTTTCCGAGATAGCTATAGATTCCTAAATCCAAAAGATTTTTCATTTTATTCTGTAACTCTAGGGAGGGATCAGACTGTATCTCTATATAAGTGCTAGAATCTTTTAGCATTTCTAAATTTAATGCCTTGTATAAACCCGCATTTATAAGAACTACCCCTCCCCCCTTATCTACTGGTCTAATAATAAGATCCTGATTTTCCTGTAGTTTCTTGAGAGCTTTACGTTCACTCTGGCTGATATTCGAATAGTTACTTTTACATGGTTTATTAATTCTATCGTGAAGTTCAGAGAGATTTCTCTCAACGCTCTCCTGAAATTGATCTAGACCTGAAATACAATAAAGTACAAAATCATGGTCAACAGCCCATCCTCCGCTGTACTTTATAGATAGAGGCTGGCATAGATGTAACATGTTATTTCTATTTTAGTTTGTCCACTTCTATTAATTACTTTTACCTATTTTTTTTTGGTTTGTAACTCTTTCTTTCAACTCTTTTTTGTTTATTTTTCTTTTTGTAATTATAAGGCTATGTTCACACGGCTTAAATTGGGACGTATTTCGGCACGTATTTCACGCCGTACTGTGCTCAATACGGGGCGAAATACATCCCAGTCATTACGGTAATCCACAGGTCTCATAGAGAACTATGGATTACGTCTCCTCTCCCTGCTCGTACAATACATCGCGGGGGGAGATAAGTTACATATCAATTACTAGCAGCGAATCTGCGCCGCTAGCCATGATTGCCCCCCCCCCCCCCCTCCCTGCCCTATGGGAGCTCCCGAACACACGCCATAATTGTGGGGTGTAATTACGCCCCGCAATTATGCCGTGTGAACTTAGCCTAAATGAAGATCTTGCTCCAATACAAGTGCATTGCAGGAAACAATTAATGCAGGATATTAGACATTTATGGTCTTTGGTTATTATTTGAATCCATTGCATGCTTCTCTAAGATAAAGTGATTAGAACTAAGTTTCAATGTTCTTTTCCTTTATAGAACAGGCTTTGTATTTTTTTTTGTGGATTATCTTCAAGACATTGGAAAGTGGATATTTAATGATCGTGACAACGCATTTTACACAATTCATAATGATCTCTGCTTCACAGGTAATGTCAAGTATACTATTGGTTATTTTCCCTAATCTCACTGGTTGTTGAAGAAGACTATGTCATATATTAGTAAAGGGGTTGTACATGACGGGGAAACATGGCTGCTTGCTTCTGAAAACAGCACCACATGATGTCATGTGTGGGATTGTAGTTCAGCTTCATTCAATAGAAGATGCAATACCCAACTTGGCTCATGAAGAGTTGACTTCTATTTTTTTTTTTACAAACTCTTTGCAGCCAGTCTTTTAGTTACCGAAAAATATACAGATGTAGAAATCCTTAACATGACTACTGTATCATGATAACTGTAGTACAAATTACTACAAGGTTGTAAACTCTGTTATCATGATACATTAAGGGCGACATGTATGACTGGGGCTGCACCAGATATCTGGTGTCTTTTCAGCCCGAAATCAGGTGCAGCTCCATTCATACATGTTAAAATCAACCACACGCCATTCTCGGGCGCATTACATAGCGGTGGGCATGCAGGAGGCGGGGCGCACTAGAACCATATCGAAGCTACCTATTTATAACTTCGCTACGGCAATTTTAGGCGCATTACTGCTGGAACAGGTAGAGCACTTTCAAAGTGGTTTATCTGAGCCAGAAATGTAATCTTAGCACTAGAGTGCGCCTGATTTATGACCGGCTGTAGAGTGGGTTCATAAATCAGGTGCATTCTATGCCATTATTATGCGCATGAAATTTGGTGTTGAATGTCAAGTTAAAGTTTGCTACATCTGTGTTATAATTTCTATTACATATGTAAATAAAATGCAGGTCCAGTTTTTGTCATGTTCGTTTTTTTCCTCCTCGCCTTCCAAGAGTCATAACTTTTTATTTTTAGATCTACATAGTCATATGAGCATTTGTTGTTTTGTGAGACAAGATATACTTTGTAGTGTTGTGTTTAATCACACCATATAATGTACTGGGAAAAAAAACCTCCCAGTACATTAGTAGAGTGAAATGTGAAAATAAATCTTAATTTTGCTATGTTGTGCTTAGGGTGTTCACCCTTGGTATAAATGATATGTCTGCTGGTCAGTACAATTCTGGTGATACCAAAAATGTAGGGTTTTCGCTACATTTTAATACTTTAAAAAATAAATAAAAACATTCTCTATTTTTTCATAACTTTTTTTAGGTTTTCCACCTACGGACCTGACTGAGTGCTTTTTGTAGCAGGTGGAGATGTAGTTCTTTTCGGTACCTTTTTGGGGAACCTGCAACTTTTTGATCATTTTTTATTCCAAGTTTTTGGGTACATGAAATGACCAAAACATCATGGACAACATGTATGAACAGGGCTACACCAGTTGTCTGGCGTGCTTTGAGGCGAAAACATGTCGTAGCCCAGTTTGATAGGTGTATGAACAGTTGTAAGTCAAAACTTGCAATATTATGCACCACACGTGGCACTTTTGAATATGCCAAAGATATGCGCCCAATCTATGTGATGAAAGGTATACCACATGCCAGATTTGTGAACCCATATACGACAGGTTCATACATACTGTCACATTCTAAATTCCTCTATATCGATTTAGAACTGGTGTGTCTGCTCCAAGTTTCATACATGTTGCCCCATAAGTTTGTCGTTCAGAATCTTTCTCTTCTACGAGGTTTAATGTCTGGGATAAATGATGCTATATTTTTATAGATTGGACATTCACGGATGTGGCGATAGCCATTACTCTGTAATTTTTTATTTTTTTATTTATTTTTTATTTGTAAAATGGCAAAAGTTTGAACTTTTGTTTTTTTTATGTTTCAAATTTTTTTATTTTATTTTACACTTATGTAATCTAGGGTGCTTGATCACTAGGGACCTGATCACCTGTATATCCTTCTGCATTATATAGATGATACAGAAGAGTGTAACAAGATGGTGCTCCTATTACTTCCTGCCATAGGCAGGAAGTAATAGGAGCAGCAACATGGCAGCTGCTGCATGTAAGCCTTTATTAGGGTTCTTGTTGCCATAACAACTGCTCACCACCCCATGATCTCACTGCCATCTAAAGGATTAACCAGCAGGGATCAGAGCAAACTCTGAGTCCTATGTTTAGCTGTGGGTGTCAACTGTAATAAGCAGCTAGGACCCACAGCATATGGAGTGGGCTCAGCAAGTGAGCCTGCTCCATACTCACTTAACTGTATTATGACATACTCATAAGTCAAATATCAGTAAGGCGATAAGGTGGTGTCATAGTGAACAATAATGTATTGCCTCCAATTCCTAGGAGTATTTCTATGGACAAGACCCCTTGGAGCAAATTTAACATTGACATCATCACTGTCCTAGACCACAAGGAAATGTTAAATTAACCTCCTGACTGCCATGGACAGCCAAGGAATTTAAAAGAATGTTTTTCACTACCTTAGACCACCAGGGATTCTAGCATGATAAGAAAACTATACAAATGCTGTTAATAATCAGTACATCCTACAGTGCTTGTTGCCTAGTGCCCCATTTTATAAAAAAAAAAAAGTCCTTAGGGGGTGGCTTTGTCTCATATTTTGCAGCTTCTATTAGTGTAGTCTGAAAGCTGTGTGATAGTGTGAACATCCTTTAAGTACATGTAGATACAATATGATGATCTCAGAAAGTTCTCTATGTAAAACATACCAATGTCATATGCAGGATTTTCACAAAGTTAACTCCCAAAGTGACTGTTGACCACACATACACATGTATGCTTTCCCTACACACTTAGAACCTCATTCAGTGCTATTTATATAGCCAAAATACAGTACAAGACAGTTCTTGTATTGTGTCAACCAGGGGCGTAACTACAGGGGGTGCAGAGATAGTGGTTGCTACCGGGCCCTGGAGCCTTGGGGGGCCCAAAGGTCCCTCTACTATATAGGAAGATGCCAGTATTATAAATGGCACCTGGCACAAGGGGCCTTTTACTGATTTTGCACTGGAGCCCTGAAGTTTCAAGTTATGCCTCTGGTGTCAGCCATAGAGGCCATCAAGCAGATGAAATCCCATTGCCATCCATAAAGCCTAAATTGACTTCTACAAACCCTCAATACAGAACATGACAATTACAGTTTTGTTATGGATGTTATGGATTGCTGCATATTACATTACACGAAAAAAAAAAAATTCAATAAATGCATTTTTATTTCTTTATTTTAATTACACCCATACTATTGAACATTGGCTAACGAAAATAAAGAAATCAAAATGAATTTTTTGAATTAATATTTTTTTTAGTTACCCCCATATTATTGATCATTTTATATACACATCGGTACAACTTCGGGAGTCTTATCATTTTATTTTGGGCACGTACAGTTTTATTACAGATTGCATTAGAAAACCCACAGGAGCGTCGCTCGCTCTCCTATTGGTTCAAATAACCGCACCTCTTTTAACTTAGCCAATCACAAACAGAGCTCGCTCTGCATTTCTTTTCCCCATAGAACTCTATGAGAAGGTAGCTCACCCGCTGATTGGCTAAGCAGGACAAGCCCCTCTTCCCACCAACCAATCACAGTACTAGAATATTTCCCATAGACAGTAATAACTTTTAGGGCGCCCTTCTATCGCGCCCTTCTTTCTCCATTCAAAATAGAATACATCTGATTGGTGGATTCATATCTGCCACCTGGGCTCAACCAATCAGCTCTTTTCTGCATTTTTACTGTATTTTGAACTGTCCCGCCTTTGATTTTGATTGGTCCATACTTCTCCATAGGTTATAATGGGTCACTGTCGCTCCTATTCTGATTGGCTGGTTTCTGCCGACCAATGAGAAGAGTTTACAGAATTTGAATTACTGTATTTCCCGGCAATTTTCAATATCCAAATTCCCGATGTAGCACCGTTCTAGATTTTTGGAAAGTGATTTTATTTATGTACTTTCTTAGTAGGTTTGAGCTCTTTTTCTGAGAATGTTTTACGCCTTTATAAAGGCGATTTTTTAATTCATACTCCATGCCGCACGGACATCTTTAATGATTTCTCGCTGTTTTCTAGCCTGTCTCGAATCGGAATACATGTTAGGTGAAGTCCCGCACTGCGCCGGAGTCCCGCACTGCGCCTCACACAGTGGCGAGGCGCGGTGAACTTTTCCCCGCATGTATGAGCGCACCTCCTCGGACGGCGAATATGAGGCACAGTCCCGCACTGCGCCTAAGTCCCCGCACTGCGCCTCACACACTGACGAGGCGCGGCGGACTTTACATGGTATATATGAGCGCACCTCGGCACCGAAATAAATCAGGCGCAAATTTCGCCGGAAAACTGGTGGAAACATGAGCTCCGACATGGCGAGATTCATACATGTCGCCCTTTGTGCTTTGGAACAGGCCTGGGCGAAGGCTCTTTGATTCCCTAGGCAAATAGGGAAAATGGTGCTTCCCCACCCCCTCTTTTTCCCCAGAAAAAAATAAAATCTCCCTAACCTGGTGCATTTTGTCTTTGGCTGAGCCCTCTTCAGCAAGGTGAAATGGGAGGAGAAAATACAATTGCGCCATCTTTTTTTGGAGGTACATAACTGCAAGGATTCCACAATTGTGTTAACTACAGCATCTAAGTAGTTAAACAGGGTAATCTGAGGTCCTGGCAACTGAAGCAGGTGCTGGCTGTAATTGGCAGTTGCTGTGTATGGAGCGGGTACAGCTCTTGAGCCCGCTCTATACATCCCTGCGCCCCCTTCCTGACAGGCAGAGGTAGGCACCCTAGACAGTTGCCTGCATCTGCTTTACCCATCATCCCTGCTTTGGATAGTCTAAAGATCCGGCAGTCAAAGTGAACTGGGACTGAAATTAACCAGAGCAGCAAAACCCAAAAGGAAGGAATCAGGTACATTAAGTTACATTCTGCGTGTATAGTAATATGTTTAATGTGAGAGATGCTTCTAAGTGAATCTATCAGCTTTTCTGAGCCCTCAAAATTGCTGAAAGCATTAAAGAGAGAACAAGGAGAGAAGCACAAGCATATCTTAGTTTCCAGTCATGCAACTCGCATGACCAAAAAGACTTTTTAATTCATGTTTCGGTCACCACTACAAATGTCAAATGCCCAAGAAGCCTTTATGTTAAGGAGTATTCACGTTTCATTAATGAACTTTAAACATGTAGCCAAAGGTAAATAGAGACTATTATCAAATACATTGCTTTTCTGATTTTTCTTGTTGTTGCTGCGGGCGCACTCGCTGTGCGGGCAGTTACTTACCCAGCCATGCTCCTGTCCTGCCGTCTTCTTCTGCAGGGCGGGGCGCATGCGCCTGCTCCCTAGGGCGCGCGCTTGTGCTTGTAAATTTAAAGGGCCAGCATGCCGGTAATTGGCTAATTACCGGCGTGCGTAGCAAGTCCATCTTGCCTTGCGGTGGGCTCTGGTGAATAACGGAACCTACTTAGACTCTGCTCCATGGCGTGGCCGTTACCACTGCTTACGGTGGTCCAGCGGATCCACTTCTCCTGACGTAACACTTGTGTTCAGAGTTAGGAGCAGATCTTATCTCCTACTTTTATACACGTGTCCCTGGGTCTTGGCCACCTCTCTCAGCTCTTACAGGCTGCAGCAATGGTTGGGATAAGTGCAACAAGCCGGGTGACTGGGACAGAGGTCCTTTAAGGTTGTCATGGGCGATGGTACGGCACGAGGGTATATGGTGGCCTTGTTCCCAGGCCCTGCCTGACCGCAAGAATGTTCCCTGCTACCCAACCCCACACAACGCCCACAGCTGAGACAGTCACTGCAAATGTAGGCTTTGGGGAAACAGTTGCTTTACTAGAAGCTGGAACGGTTGGTATAATTACAGAGTAATTCTGGTACAGTCTCTCGTGGGTGGGCCCACGGTAAAATACAGTTTGTTAAGGGCAATTAGGAGAAATTTCAGGTCTTGGAGCTTTTATGAGCACTTTAGTACTGGTAGGAGAGATGCAGGTATGCTCTGGAAGTAGTAGTTTTAGAATCTTGAGACGTTGGGAGTAGTAGTAGGGTGGTAAAGAGTTGTTTCAGACCTGATCCAGAGGTAAGGCCTTCAGCTGAACGAGGCTCGGGTGAGAAGATACTGAGCTTGAGAGCTGAGAACTTGACGCTGCCAACGCACACTAGTTACAGGTGGAAGACGCATGGACCACTGACATGGAAGCCAGGACGAAAAATTAGTCGGAGTTGGGGGACCTCAAAAAACCTTCCGACTGGACAGTTGGCTCTGAAATAATATATATGGGTAGTCCTACTGGAAACTGAAGTAGACCCGTGGAAATCCTCGTTGCTTGCTGGATACAGGTTGAATTTAGAAGTTGAAAAAATACTAGGTCACAGCCGATCTGTGGCAGAGGAGAGATGTGCTCTCAGTGGAGTCTGGTGCTTCACTTACCCCTTCTGGAACTTTCCAGCTCAGACCGTTATTCTGATGCTGCAAAGAGAGCTCCCCTGATTGGCTGACATGGTTGAGCCACTTATCCAGTCAGGTTACTAGCTGATTTATCTCCTTGTTGCTAACCCCCGTGGGCAAAAATAAATGCAAGAAATACTGTAGGAGAAACACACAAGAGCAATTACAATAGAACGAAATAAAAAAAATGTCTGGAACTTAAGTATGTGAGCTTAGAGAGGTGGACAAGTGCGTGAATTGTAGTGGCTGTAAGCTAGTCATGAAACAGGCAGACGGAACAAGGTTCTGTTTCAGGCCACTTACATACTCCCCCTCGGAAGGTGAGCCGACCTCGGCGACTATAAAATGAATGGAGGACTACTGAGGTTGGGAAAATTTTTAACATAACCATTTTTAAACCCAAGGATACAGAAAATAATTAAAATTACAATAAAAAACATGGAAATTAAAGGCATTAAACTGAGAAATGTGCCAATTAGCGAAAAGGTTCTGCCCGGAAATTTACACTAAATGTCCGAAAGGTCTGTAAAAAGCACTTTAATGTCAGCAAAACAGCCCATAAGCCCAATAGGCTTATATAACATAGCCCCAAACAATAAAGAAGGTGTTTGGGTATAAACCAGGTGCTGAGGCTTAAAAGTTACAAACTTTTTAACAAACTGCCCTTTTAAACCATAATGTAAGGAAAAAGTTTATATACAAGAAATTACTTAATTCTTTATTTTTAGGTAGGGGCAGGTAGATTTCCCTTTTTGTAAAAGGCTCTGACCGTTCAGCGATGGGATCTCTTCTTAAGATGCTGGAGCAGGGAAGAGGTTGACCCTTTCAAAGGGGCCCCTGGAACATGACAGAAGCACCCAAGGTGAAACGGGAAAGGGGGGACAAACCCATTGGGGGCAGACAGTGGGATTTGGGAAACTGATACAGGCAGGGGCCCACCCACGGGTAGCATCAGGGATGAAAAAAGAAGTAACCAAAAGAGTTTTCCCAAAAAGGCTCTTTAGGTGGAAATTTGGGACCATGGAGAGGGGTACAAACTCTGAAAGGCAGTTTTAAGAAAGGGGGACATGACAGAAAGGTCTTCTTTGAACCCAACTTCATCCTATTTCGATGCACTGCCCTGGGGAGCCTTTCCAGGTTTTTGACTTCCCCAGACATCTGATTCGGGAAAGGAATAGCCGTGTAGTGTATGACTAAAGGTTCCCACCCCGGTTCCCTTTTTCTGTTTTTCCCCCTCTATTTGGTTTTTTTTGGAAAGTAGCTCGAGGGATGGTAGGTTTCCTTGTTGCTCAAACCATTGGGAAAAGTAAATGCAAAAAAATTACTGTAGGAAAAAACCCAACACAAGAAAAATTTAAACAAAAAGAACGAAAATAAAAAAAATGTCTGGAATTTTAAGTATGTGGCTCCCCAAGCGAAACTAGGGGGTAAAGAGGTGGAAAAAGTGAGTGAATTGTAGGGGCTGAAAGCTTTCATAAAACAGGCAGACAAAAACAAGGTTATTTTTTCCCCCCCTTTTAAAAAAGGATGTCCCCCCTTTGCGTGTTTTCTTATTTGACTGCGGGAGCTTGTTAATTACTTACGGGAAAAAAAAAAAGGCAAAAACCCCTTTAGAGTCTGTACCCTTGAGCCCCATTTGTTTAAAAAAACTTCCTTTACCCCATGTCCCTTTTTTCGGGGATAAAGCTAGGAATAGCAGACCCTAAAAATCCCAATAAATTCCCCGGGGAAACCCAAACAAATTGCCTGAATAGGAAGTGGGAGCCTGAAGCTTCTTGTGGCATTGTAAGACAGCATGATGAAAAAAAACCTTTAAGTGCTCACTTCTCTGTATTGATTACTTTCCCCCCCCCCCCCATCTATAGGGGTCACTGAAAATTGTACTTTAGAGTGGAAATCAAAGCAAAAAAAAATTCAGTCAAAAAAATTTTTTTCAATGCAAAAAAGGGGGGGCACCTAACATACCCCTGTCCCCCTAAATTTTGCCATGGGGGGGAACCAGAACATTGCACTTCTTGCCACATCCTCTATTTAGAGCTGTAAGCAGTGAGGGCTCAAAAACACTTGCAAAATCCCTTTCAGTTTGGTGTTGCACTTTTGATTTTAAGTAAAAATTTTAAACTAATCAAAAATGTGACTTAAAACGAATCCCCAACCTTAAAAGTTAAACCCCTTTTAAACCCTAATTTTTGGGTTTTTCGATTAGGGGGTTAGGGGTTTTTTTGAATTTATTTTACAGAAAAAAAAGGAGGAAAGCCCGCTAAATAAAATTACTTTTATTAATATGCTCTAAAATAGGAAAACACTTACCCTAATGTGCTCTCAACAAAAAATTAGACCCTGCCTAAAGTGGGGCGGTTGCCCGAAAATGGGGGAAAACCCCCCGGGAATAAAACCCCTAACCAAACCCTTTAAATTTTGGGCCTTCCAATATAGGAAAAATAACTAGAGTGCCAGTCAAAAAATGGATTGTGACCTAAGTAGTAGCAGATACCAACAGATAAAACTCTGGCAAGAATAGATATCAAAGTATATACTCCGTTTATCAAGGAGAACAAATCAGCCAGCTATTACAGTGGACATACTGCTGTACACATACAACAATAGACAAAAAATAAGGGACCTTGATATAACAATATATATAGAAAGAATAGTGGATAAACCCCATAAAAGGGGAAAAAAACCCAAAACTGCCTAGAAAAATTTTAATTCCCGTGGAAAATTTTAAATAAATTTTCCCCCAAAGAAAAACCCCTACCCTGGTATATAGAAAATTTATTTATATGTACTTTCCCCAGCCAAAAAAGGGCCAAAAGGAGAAAGTAGATAAATCAAAACACCCCCTTAATAGTAA
>JAODAL010037479.1:0-40324 GCA_025379985.1 Phyllomedusa bahiana
GCCCATTTAACAACTGAAATCCGCACTCCACTTCTACTGGTCCCATATTAACGGATTGATAATCCAGCAGCTATCCGCTTCTACTGGTCCCATATTAACAGACTGATAATCCAGCAGCTATCCGCTTCTACTGGTCCCATATTAACAGACTATCTGATAATCCAGCAGCTATCCACTTCTACTGGTCCCATATTAACAGACTGATAATCCAGCAGCTATCCGCTTCTACTGGTCCCATATTAACAGACTATCTGATAATCCAGCAGCTATCCGCTTCTACTGGTCCCATATTAACGGATTGTGTAATTATCTAGAAACTATCAGATTTGATAATCCTGCAGATATGAAAGTCTACCAACGCTGTATACCATATTGCACATATCACGGCCGAGGTTTTTGCTAAATGATAGGATAACGTTACAGAGACATCTAGTGACCAGCAGATGGCAGCGTTGTCCTACAATCTCCTCCATAGATTTATACTGTTCGCTTTTTAGGATGTTGGGTCGTGTAGCAGCAGTTGTAGGGTCTTAATGTCTTTTCTTTGTGGGCGGCAGAATAGGGAAAGGGTCAATATCTTACTGTGGTTACTTTCACACGAGTCACAAATTCTCCAGATTTCCCACAGCCAAAAATTCACAGCATTTCCATTATAGTAGTGACAAATCTGTATTGGATTATGCAGATTTTGTCTTAGATGTGTTGTGGGCTTTGCTTCCAAAGATTTGGTGCAGAATAACTTTTAACTAAAAATATAAAAAAAATAAAATAAAAAAAAAAAATCTGTGTATTTAATCCCTTTCTTGTTTACATTGCATTTAATTTTTTCCTCTTATCTGCCAAAAGCCATACATTTTTTAATTTTCCTGTCATAGACGTATGAGGGCTTGTTTAATGTAGGACAGAATTTACTTTTTAATGGTACCATTGACTGTACTATATACTATACTGGGAAACACATATTGTTTGCGAGGTATAACGTTAAAAAAAATAAAGTCAAATGTTTTAAAAAATGTAACCATATTTGGGTGATGGGGTGAACTGGCATCTCAGCGCCATTTTATGACACCAGTATTTCTTTGGGGGGGTGGGAAGGTTCATCTACAGTCCCGAATGGTATAATTTTTACTAATAACATTTTATGACACACACTACTTTTTGATCACTTTTTATTCCAATTTTTTGAGGAGGCAAAGTGACCAGAAAAAACGCAATTTTGGTGTTGGGTATCTTTTTTCTTTTCTACAGTGTTCGTTGCACGGGATAAATAAAGTTACATTTTAATATTTTAGACTTATATAGATGTAGGAATTTTTTTAAATATTTTAGAAGCTTTTTGTTTTCTCTTTCAGTCCCACTAGTTGTTGTGATCACTTATACACTGTTCTGCAACATCAACATATTGGAGAACAGCGTACAGAGCCATTTTTGTACACTGTTCTGCAATGTATTAATATTGGAGAACAGTGTACAATAATGGTTCTCCTATTAAATCTTTCCTATGGTAGGGTGAAATAGGAACAGTAAAATGGCAGCTATAGAGGCCTTCACTATGCCCCCAGCTGCCTTAAAAACTGGGCGACACACGCTGATCTCAATGCAGGAGAGCTGATCGGACAACGGAACAGTGTTTTTGAGCCACATAGATGCCGCAGTAACGTTGAGTGTGACATCTAAGGGGTTAAAAGACCAGGATCTCAGTTATTATTATTCTGCCACATATGGAGCGGACTCAGTGAGTAAGCTCACAGCAAACACCCTTACTGTTGTCAACACCTATGTTGTATGGCAAAATGCTAAGGCGAATACACAAATTTCTGCCACAAAATTGAACTGGCTCCATTCAACGGGGATAATCTATGCAGCGCTAATCTGCCATGCTTTCAGTGCATATTTAAGATTTGTTTTTCATGCTAAAATTTTCTGTAATATGTGAGCACAGTTACTAGAGCCATGTCGTCAGGTTTCATGCTGATTTCGGAGTAGAATCTGTGCCAAACTCTGTGTCAGGGTCATAACTAAAACTGACAAGGCCCCATAGCAATTTGGTATTGCCCCCCACCATCTAATGAAAGGAAACTTAAAAAAAAACAGCATAAGTAGGAAGAATTAGGTATAGATAATACCGCCATATATTAGAGAACCCATATAGTAGACTTGGATAGCAGCAAGTTACCAACTTGTTATTTCCTACAAAAAGGTACTACGATGTTCTTACCCGAGTCGGCCCCTTAACCTTTGGGCCCCACAGCGGCTGCTATGACTATAGTTACACCCCTGATCTGTGATAAATCCCATATGTGAAGGACCGTAATAAAGCTGCATTTTAATCATACATGCCAACTCTGCAGTTTTTGGTGGGGGGGGGGGGGTCCCGCCATTTGGGGTCCCTTCCCGCCCTCCCGTGGGAGTTGGAATTCCTCCCGCCGCCAGCAGGCGGCGGGGGTTCTTTAAATGGCCGCGGCGCTAGTGAGCTACTCTTGCGCCGCCGGGCCGCTCATAAAGGCGGGTGAAGCGGCCGCTGCGCCCGCTTCACCCGCCCGGAGTCCCGCTGTGCAGGGAGGAGGCAGGAGGGATCGTTCCCCTCCTCCCTCCTCCCCCTGTATGTCCGGCACCGGTGTGAGCGCCGCACATACAGGTCAGCGGCGCAGGGGAAGTGACGCGCGGCTGCAGGGGAGTGACGCGCGGCTGCTCTCACTTCCCCCTGCGCCGCTGAGGATATCGTCCGGAGCGGCCGTGCTGCAGGAGCCTGGTGAGGTAAGTGGATTTTATTATTTTATTTTTATTAGCTATATGGGGGGCTCTGCCTGGCAACAATGGGGGCACTACCTGGCAACAATGGGGGCACTACCTGGCAACAGAGGGGACATCTACCTGGCAACAGAGGGGGCACTACCTGGCAACAATGGGGGCAGCTACCGGGCTAACAAAGGGGGGCACCTACCTGGAGGCTACAGGTAAGGGGGCATCTACCTGTCCTGTAAGGGGCACTATCTGCTTATGGGGGATACTACCTGGCTATAGGTGCATCTACCTGGCTTTCTTCCAAAGCCATTATGCAGTTAGGTGGAGTGGGTGTGGCTTTTTGAAGGGGAGTGGCATACCGACAAGATGGGCGAGTCCATGCAAATTTTTGCTACGCGTGCCGCCCACTAAAATCTCCTACTTATTCATTTTCAAAAGTTGGCAACTATGATTTTAACATTTTGTTTTATGGTTAGCCATCTGGGGACATCCAGTGTTTTATGCCATCTGTAGAGAGCAGAGATTTCTGTTAATGTATTTAGCTCACTAAACTAGATGCAATTGTAGAAAACCCTCAGCCTAGAAAAGCATTGGCTCCATGCAGATTTTCGGCCTTTGAATATAAATAAGAAAGTTGCAAAATTGTTTCTTATAAAATATTTAAAGGGTTGGTTCACTTTCTAATGTTTTTACTTATTATGTACATTAAAGGGAAATCCAAAAATTTTTCAATAACATGAAAGACATTATGTATGCTGTGACTGTACCTATTTTATATGAGGGCAGTAATCCTCTATCTGTAAAAAAAAAAAAGATACAGCGCACATTCCTGTCCATAGTAAAGGCTCCCATAGACTACTTGTATAGAGTACAGTCATGTAACCACCACACAGGTCATGTGACCCTGGTATCCAGGTAACAGTAGTATGGGACAAACTTCTCCGTATTACTACCCCCTCCCAGCATTTATCATGTGACCACAAAACAGGCCCCTGTTACCCTGGTATCCAGGGAAACAGTAGTGTAGGAGGAGCAGAACTTCTCCATTTACCACCTCCAGAGTTTGGGTTTTCATGTGACACCCCAAAAGGCTGTACCCTAGTACCAGGTAACTAGTGTATGGAGGAGCAGAACTTCCCAGATTACCCCTCCAGCATGTCTTATCATTGGGGCCCCTGGGACCCCCGGTAACAGAGTGTTTGGAGGGGCGAACATCTCCATATTACTACCTCCAGACGTCTTACATGTGACCACCACACAGGGATTTGACCCCTGTATCCAGTAACATAGTGTAAAGGAGGAGCAGAACTTTCCATTTTTACCACCTCCACAGCTCTTTTCATGTTACCACCCACGCAGGGCCCTGTGACCCGGTATCCGGGAAAAGTAGTGTAGGGGGAGCAAACTTCTCCAATTACTACCCCCCCAGCAGGGCTTAAACATGTACCACTACACAGGTCATGTGACCCCGGTATCCGGTAACAGATGATGGAGGGGCAAACTTCTCCATAATTTTACCTCCAGCAGTATCTTATGTGACCACACGGTCATGTACCCTGGTACCAGGAACATATGAAGGAGGGGCGAACTCTCCAGTACTACCGCCCCAAAGCGCTTATCAGTGCCATCACACAGGGCATGTACCCGGTATCCGGTAACAGTATATTGAGGAGCAGAACTTCTCCATATCACCTCCACACATCTTTTCATTCTACAAAGTTTTAATTTTTGCCAATATTAACCCCCCCTATAAGAGACTCTTTAACCCTTTTCCCGCAGCCGGGGATAATAATTTTGGCGCTAAGTTTATTTTCCCTTCCTGTTTTCCCATAGCCATAACTTTTTTATTTTTCCATCTACATAGACATATTAGGGCTTTTATTTTGCCATGAAAGACATAGAAAAGGTAATAAATGTCTGATCACTGCTGGAACCCGGACTGATCACTAGAACATGGTTGCCGGACTCCCCATTCTCCTTGCCGATCTAAAGGGTTAAAATACCAGTTTAGGAATTATCTCCAATCCCGGCCGCTAGCACCAGGTCGGAGCAGTGGTCAAACGTGCACTGCTGCTCTATTTCAAGTCTATGGGAGGTATGGAGATAGGCAAGTACAGCGGATACAGTACAGTATCTAAAGTATAGGTGATAAATGTCTGATCACTGGGGGTCCCAGCAGCAATCGCTAAAATGGAGTCCCCGACACCCTATACCTACTTACTGCACTCGTGCAACGAGAAAAGGTGTTGAATGAAGAGGCTGTGCTGTCGACTACCTTATCAAGCCCCTGGATCTATAGGAAGGGATCTGTATTGTCTGCATCTTGGACCCTTCAGTTCTTTCTATACTACTGTAATCTACCCAACAAGGGATGTGAGTTATTCATTGTCCTGGTGTTTCTTTTTGTTGTGGGATATTTATTCTCATTATGCACATGTTGGGTTATTTTATGTGTCTATGTTCCCTGATGAACCCCTAAATTGGGGAGGAAACGCGTCGGAACTTTCTCTTTTCCCTTTTTTTCTTGGGTATCTTTATGTGTAGACTTTGGTGTAGACTTTGGTATTTTATGGTATTTTTTGTAGGTTTGTGTTTTTATTTATTTTTTTATTTTGCTTGTTTGGGAAAATTATGGGTTGTTTAGGTTCGTGTTGGGGGCCCTTTGTTGGGGTGGATACCCCAAGTATTGACTAGGCAGTCTAGGTGATTTAGGGGTATTTGTAGGGCTGTTTTGTTAGGATTTTTTCTTCATATTAGTGTAATATTATTATTATTGGTCTATAATAAAAGTTATATTTTATTGTGTCTCGAGTGTTATACATTTTTAGTGGTTTGTTCTTTGCTTAAGTTATTTGTAAAAACCGAGTAGTATACTGTACTATCTCTTTATTGGGGGCTTTCCTACACATGTTTATCATATGTAAGTAGGATTCTTCGTGGATTTGTTTTTTTTTAATGAAGAGGCTGCTCTATTCACAGTCTATGGGAGTGACAGAGATAATCAAGTAGAGTGAGACCCCCCCCCAGCGATCAGACATTTATCTCCATCCACAGGTCTTTTGTGGCACAGCCCCTTTAAGTCCATATAGTGTACAATGCAGAGGTCATGTGACATTGGCCTGACCGCTCTCTCCACCCCTCATGAGAGAGCGTCCTCCTTATAGGGAGCGAGGAGGTTGAGAAGCATACTTGCCAACTTTTGGAAGTGGCCTTCAAGGAGATTTTGAAGCTTGCCGCCTTGATGGTGTGAGTGGACCACACCCCCTGTTTTACATGGCACGCCCTCTTTTACACTGTCACACCCCCTTGTCACATCTGTGTAACAGCTTTGGAGGAAATCTGATAAGGGTTGTGGTATTCTTCAGCTTTACTGGATGTTGGATCATCAAACCAGCGTCCAAGCTGGGGAACAGCACATCAGTCAGCTTTCCTTCATAGCCGCTACAGTGTGGTCCCTCTGCACCGAGTGATGTCAGGGCGGCGTCTCATGATGCTTCACCCTGGCACCACCAACTATATACAGAGCAACCCACAGGCAGTAAAAAGCCCCTCAGTTTTATAAAGTGGTTGAGCTGCCATATAGCTGTAAGGCTAAAACCGCCCAAACATTGTCAACTTGTGATTATGTTTGGCCCCTTTCAGCCCTATATGCTGCACTAGTGTATATAGTGTGCGGTGCGTTTTTTACGCTTTTTTGGAGCGAATTTCGGCACAGTTTTTGCCCCGGCTATTAATTTGTATGGGTGAAACCTTGTCCAAAACCTCATAAAAAAACCTCTTCTGAAGAAGCGCGTTTCAGGCGAGGTTTTGATGCTGTTTGGGGCACTGAAAAATTATCGTCTAAACACGTCCAAATAAGACGTATCAAAAAACCCTAAAAGGCTGCCCAAGAGTGTATTCTAATGGTCACCAGTACTTGATATGGTCGGTACAAATAAAATACCGGCACTGGCCCCCGGCAGTAAAACTGTCCCTGCCGGTGGTTTACCAGATTGGTGGCAAACCTACCATAGCAGGAGATTTACCAACTCTTCAGGGAGCTCGGGAGGACGCTCTCTTTTCAGGAAGTCTCCATGATGATCAAGGAGCATTGGTAAGTATGTTGATAAGATAAGAGATGTGACATGTAGACAGAGCAGCCGGGATGGACATTCCAGACCTGGGAGCGGTGACATCATTTACCCGCACTGAGGTCACTTTCCACCAGCCTCAGGCCAAGCGCTATTAATACAACAAAGAAAAAGTGTTCATCGTCCTAAAAATAGTGTCGGCTCAGATTGCTGCAGCACAGAGAGGTGCACAGGAAGCCTCCATCTCCACAATGCCGTGCTACATACAACATGCAGCTTTACCAAACCATAGTACCAGTCATTGCAGGTGGTCACCCAGCTTTCCTGGATCCCTGAATGGCAAGTCCTGGTGACAGAAGGTGGATCACTGAACAACTAGGCAGATACTCCATTCGGGCACAGGGGGCAAGCCCGGCGGACCTGTCATAGGGACTGTCCTGGTTGTCACCCTGTCACCCAAATGCCACTGTGAAATTGGCCAATAGGATTCTAAGTACTTGACATATGAGGAATGACACCTCCATGTTCCTGTTAGCAATCCTGACCGGTCTCTTTAAGCGAATACTTACCTTATATATACCCCATAAAATACCAATGCTCTCTATTGTTTCAGTCCACCATTATTCTCCCTGGAAGATTAACCCCTTGAGGACCAGCCCATTTAAACAAAAAATTGTTTTCTATTTTCTTCCCTCCCCACCTTACAAGAGTCTAACTTTTTAATTTTTCCATAAAAATAGCACTTAAAAGGGTACGTGTCATCAGAAAATGACTTGTTGTTTAGCTCATGCTTTTATGTTAAACACATTGTTCAAGAATTTTTTTTTATTTATTTTTTTTATATCAGTATCATTGTTTTGAAAAGAAATCCTGAAAACTTGCAGTTTGCACTTGGGCCACTAGGTTTAATAATAGTCTGACACTTCCTGTTCTGTAGAGAAAACTTTTTAGCAGTGTCCTCATTATCAGCACAGGCAGGATTGCACTGAAAGGTGACACCAATGTATATAGGTAACACAGGATCCACGAGTCACAATAGGAGATTGTGCAGTTCACCCTCTCCTCCTCCCTGCACACTGACTTCTTCCCAGGTCACAGAGCCTAGAAAACTCTCCTATAGAAGTCAATGGATGTGCTCCTGTTCACAGGCTCCTATGTCCATGAAGTTGCTAGAAAGTATATCTCTTAGGCCCGGTTCACACGGCTTATTCAAGCCGTAATTGCGAGCCGGATTTCGCTCGCAATGCCCGTCGGCCCCATTGACTTTCATTATCCAAGGCGCGTATTGCGCCTGGATAATGTGCATGTCACTTTCTCCCCGCCCGGCAGATTCGCCGAGCGGGAAGGAGTGACGGAATCCATAGTTCTCTATGAGAGCAGTGGATTACCATAATGACCGGGACGGATTGGAGCCATACTGCAGCGCAAATCCGGCGCGCAATACGGCTCCAATCCGCGCCCAAATAAGCCGTGTGAACGAGGCCTTAATCCTGTTAAAAGCAGCTATAAACATAACAAACATTTCTTTAAAAAATGTGTAAACAATAAGTAATTTTCTGATGACACTTTCCCTTTAAAAAATGTATTATAACGTGCATCACCATTTTCTCAGACCAAAATCGTTTGCGTGGTGTAGCTCATTTTTTTGCTAAGTGAATTGTAATTTTTATTGGTATTAACCTGAAGTACATGTAACTTTTTGATCACTGTTTATTTCAATTTCCCAGGAGGATGGAGGACCTACAAAAAAAACCAGGTCTGGCGTTGGGTACTTTTAACATAACATTGTGTTCAATTGGACGTGGGGATACCTCTTATGTTAATTCTTTTATTGCTAATTTTTTTATACAATAAATGTTAAAAAGGTTCCTTTATATATATATACTGTATGTATGAAATATATAAATATATATAATATATATATATATATATATATATATATATAAATATATATATATATATAATAAAAGGCATCGTTTGTGAAGAAGTAATATAGAGTTTTAAAAAATCCCAAATCACACTGTTCCACATAATAAAGGTAACATTATTTGTGTGGCATAAAGAGAACCGTGCAAATTTTCAAATGTAAAAGACAATGGTCAGTGTCAGACTGAGGGGCCTGGGACCAATCAGTGGTGTTAATTCTTGGGGTCCACCAGTGGAATTTCATTCTGGAGCCCCACCAGTGGAGTTCATTCTGGGGGCCCACCAGTGGAGTTGATTCTTGGGCCCACCAGTGGAGTTAATTCTTGGGGGCCCACCAGTGGAGTTGATTCTTGGGGCCACCAGTGGAGTTGATTCTTGGGGCACACGAGCTGAATTCTTGGGGCCCACCAGTGGAGTTAATTCTTGGGGCCTACAAGTGGAGTTAGGTCTTGGGGCCCATCAGTGGAGTTAGTTCTTGGGTCTCAACCTACAGCTAATGTACATACTTCACATGACTTGCTTCTTGCTTTCTACTTCTTTTTCTCTACCTGAAAAACAGCTCCAGGCCAGGTATGCTTAGGGGCCCACCATGTCCAGACACCCTCTGGGGGATCCCCTACTCTCCCATGGGCTACTTCAAGCCTGACAATGGTTGAAGGATAATCGATAAGTTACATGTACCCTAGAATGGTGGCATTGAAAAATACAACTCAACCCACAAAAAACAATCCCTACCTGGCTACTGTATATCAACAAAAAAAAATAAAAAGTTATGGATTTTATAACGTGATAATGCAAAAAAACAATAATGAAAAAAACACTGTGTCCTGCACACCATAAAGAGCCCGTTTCCGAGGAGTTAAACGTAAAAATGTCACTTTACTAGGCAGCACCACTACAGTATATAATATATCTTTCAGTCTGGGCCCCCTCCGTCCCTCAGCCGTTCCTCACTAACACAGTGTGGCACATACTAGGACTTGTTTAGATTCAGATTCCTGCAAATAACCAAGGGCAAGCCTGACATGTCAAGAAAAATGTACGAAAAAGCCACAAACAGTCCCCGTCCCTGAGCGCAGGCTGCGCTGCTCCGGAGACATAATCCTGTTGTATATTAATCAATTGCAGTGTGACCCACTTGTACATTATCTAAACTGCAGATCGCCGGGGATTTTGGAGAACTGGATTTTCTGCTGCAGAGAGCCTGCAACTGGTGGTACAGTATGTTAGCTTTTGTGGAACTACATCTCCCAGCATGGCCCAACATGGCCTAATAGGGGTTTTCCTATCTTAGACCATATCTACAGGATATGCCCTATGGATCTTATAAATGGAGGTCCACCTGCCGGAGAACAAAGCTCATTTCAATGTGACGCTCGGAGGCTGCTTTTACCATTGACCTCTTCGTATTGCTGCAATTCTTGCTTACGTTGAGTTGATTTTTTGCCACCTACCAAAATCCATAACTTTTTCATTTCTCCATCTATAGAAGCATATAAGGGCTTGTTTTTTGCGAGACAGTGTACTTTTTGATGGTGCCACTGACATATTACATTTTTACTTTTTTTTTTTAAACAAATTTTTATTTAGAAATAAAGTCAATACAAGTCAAATGGATCATCCAATCAAATTGCACTGGTACTATAACGAAGAAGATTACTATTCGTTATACAGAAAGGACAACAGATGTTTGAAAAACAACATTAGACTTCATTCCCTTTGTCTGACTTTGTAAGGGTATGTCCCCATGGCACGGGTTTTCGGGCGGTTTTTCAGACCGCCTGAAAAACCGGCCGAAAATGAGCACAATGGTGCTCTATGGAAAACCCGTGCAGCAGTCCCCACTGCACGGGTTCTCCGTCCGGTGGTTTTTCCACCCGCGGGCTGCTCAAAAAATATTGAGCATGTTCATTCTTCCGTCCGGTTTCCAGACGGAATATGAACACCTCAATGGGAGGGGGGAGCGCTGTTCTCCGCTCCTCGCCGAGAAACGACCCCCCCCCCCCCTGCGCGGCCGAGGCGAAGGCCGCAAAACAGGACAAATACCGGCCGGCAAACCGACCGGTATTTGTCCTTTGCCGTGTGGACGCGTCCTAACCCCCCTAACCCAACTTTCCCCCCAACCCCTTCCAACGTGACCCAAATACAACCCCCAAAAAGTATCATACTCCTGCCTACTCTAACCTCCAATATCTTAGTTCCCCAATTTCTCCAACAAGTAGTATTCTGTGTATTTAAACGATTCTAATATCGACTTTATCTCCTCCGACGTATACTTATGTAGAAATAAACTATCTCCACTTTTTCAAGAAATTTTTTGCCTCTTTCTCTTTATTCCTCTCCCCCTCCAGCTTCTCCATATACAGCACTTGTTTCAGGCAGTCCCGGAGCTCAGAAAGCTCAGGAATCATAGGAACAAGCCAATGCCGCAATAGGCATTTTTTAGCTGCCAGTAATGTGATGTGAAAACCTTTCAGTGTCACCAGAGGACCTTCCACCTCCTCATTCCCTGACTTTTTGGTGGCGTCATGAAACTATAAGCCCTGTGGGTTAAAAGTGATGGCGAGATTCCATATATCCTTTATGAATCGGAGAACCTTTCGTCAATAATCTTGGACCCCTGCACACAGCCAAATGCAATGATAAATGATAAAGGTTCACTTTGTCCAAACCGCATTTCGGACAGGCTTGGATGCGCCCCGAGTTCTCCGAACCGTAAGAAATATTGAATGCATAAATGGATTTGTGCATTAATCTGACCAATATCTCCCTCCATTGCTCACTAAGTACTGCTTTCTGCACCAGAGACATGCCCTTGAGAATTGTCTGAGATATCTCTGGGTCTAGGAGGTGGGCCCCCCAACTCTTGAAAAGGATAGATTCCTGTTTTTCCGTGTCCTTGTTACGTAAATTGGAA
The DNA here is from genome assembly GCA_025379985.1 of Phyllomedusa bahiana. Classification (NCBI taxonomy): domain Eukaryota; kingdom Metazoa; phylum Chordata; class Amphibia; order Anura; family Hylidae; genus Phyllomedusa; species Phyllomedusa bahiana. The sequence continues at coordinate 11,659 of JAODAL010037479.1, forward strand.
TAAATCCTAGATAGGGCCCCCCTGCTGTCTTCCCTTTTGCATAGCTCAGAGAATTCCCTCTTTACTTTTTTAATACTGTAAAATGACATAAGGGGGTGGTGAACTTTTATTTATTTTTTTTACTTTTTTTTTTTTCCCTTTACATGTGTCTCTTGGGTTCCTGATCGCGATTGGTTGAAAACTGTTCTACCATAGCAATCTTTGGAGAACAATGTGCAGCAATATCACCCATGTTATACCCAAGCTATGATAGAGTGTAGCTCAAAAAGGGTAACGTTCCGCATAAGGGAGAGGCACCATGTAGGTGCATGGAGACGTAAGGTATGTTCACATGGCGTTTTGAATCCGTTTTTGGATCCGTGTTTCAGACCCTAAATGGACCCAAACACGCATCAAACAATGTGCAGAGTGATTTACATTGCTTTCAACGTAAAACAAGCATCGGCGTCAGACGAGTGATCGCAGATGTGTGTTTACTTGCTTCTTTCTGATGCGTCTTTTGGATCCGTTCAAAGAACTGACATGTCAATTCTTGATCCTTCTGACGCAGCAGACGCCCTATGTAAAACTATACGGTATGTTCCTGCTGCAGCCAAAACGCATCCAAACACACAGCTGCGTGTTCGATGTGATTTACGCAGAGCTATTGAATGCATTTTTCAGATCCAAAATGGATCCAACACGCCGTGTGAACATATCCTTATACATCATTAGTCACTCCACTGAAATTTGAATATACTCTTAAGGGCCTATGGGAAATAAGCTAGGACTCTTGTAGTATTTCTTAAAGGGGATGTCTCGCTTCATCAGTTCGGCTGTTTTCTTGTACCTTTATTTTCTCAGTTCCTGAAATCCAGGGGCGTTTCATCCCCTCCCAGCTGGGTGTTTCTTAACTGAAGAGGGATGACATCATCCCCACCTTCACTGTTCATGCTCGCTCCCGGGTCAGTGTGCTCTTCCCCGCCCCTCTATCTGAGTCTACATGTCACTGTGTCAGTCCTCTCCCTATGCAGTCTTATTTTGTAAGAGCTGATTACATACCACAGCCCTGCATTCAGTCTAGACAGTCTTCTATGAACTCAGAGCACTGATCTCTTCTCCTCTCACAGATGGAGGTTTGTTACAGTTGAATCCAGTCTTCTATAAATTCATCTAGAGCAGCACAGATCTGTTTCCTTTCTATGTTTACAAGCAGGAGCATTAGGCGCCGAGCACAATTCTGCTGTTTTCTGATCGTAGAAGCAGCTGCAGGGTTACTGTAGAGCTGCTGGCTGTGCAGAGTGAAATGCTGCCGGCCCCTTATTCTGAGTGAGAGAGGCAGGAATGCGCGCTCCCGTGAATATGACCGGGGGCCAGACAGAATGTAAATTAATAGAGCCGTCAGCCAATGAAATGAAAGGAGGTGGGATCCTACCAGCACTGGGGAACAGTGTTTACACAAAACGAAGATAAGGGAGACAGTGAAGACAAGACAGCTTTGCTAATGACATCCAATTGCACAGTTGCTTGTTTTCACTGTCCCCTTATTCTGAAGACCATTTAATATAATGATACAACCCCTTTGAGTAACATTCAACTCACTGAGCCTTCCAATGCGAATGGGATTAGAGTCAACCAGGTATTCATCTGATACAAGATACAAGAGGTGCAGAGGTAGCAGTCACTACCGGGCTCTGCAACCTAAGGGGGCCCCAAAGCCCTTCTGCCACATAAGAAGATACTAGTATTGTAAATGGCGCATGGTGACTGGGAGGGCCATTTCACTTTTTTGCATTAGGGCCCAGGAGCCTGAAGTTACGCCTCTTTCTGCAGACAGTAGTTTTGTGGTGTTTTTCCCTCATCAGTGCAGAGCAGGATACTGGTTGGCTAGGTAAGAGGTTTTAGGTGTAGCTCAGAAGCTGAAATTTAAATATATTCTAAAGGACTACTCCTCCCTTAATTCATAAATCCCCCCCCCCCACCTCTTTGGTTGAACCTGACTTGTCGTTTTTCGACCAAATTAACTATGCAACTATATGTAAATGAGCTAAGGCTCTTTAGCGCCATATATTGGATGTAGCATTTCTTAATTCACATCTGACTCACTGAGCCTTGCAATGTGAATGGGATTCGAGCCAACCAGATATCCATCTGCAGACAGTTGTTTTGCAGCGTTGCGACTTATCAGTTCAGGATAGTCTTAGCTCAATTCCCATTAACCCTTCAGAATATTTTTAAATTGCAGCTTTTGAGCTACCCCTGGAGTTTCGTACCTAGCCAATCAGTATTCCTCTCTGCGCTGATGAGGCACAAAACTGACGGGGGCAGCCCTGCTTCTAAATCCCTTACATGCCATGATCACCTTGATCGCAGCATCTAAGGGCATAGGTGTAACTTTAGGGGGGTACGGTGGGGACTGGTCTCCGCCACTTTTTTCTGGATGGGGGATGGTCCCCCCCACTTTTTGGCCACTTCAATAAAAAGTAATCCATATGAAAGCATGAGAATACGGTAAATGGGGAGAGCAGAGTGCAGAGGAGGAAGAAGTTAACCCTTTGCCTCCGATATTTCTGTGCATTTTGGGGGGACAGAGTAGGCAGCAGCCTCAAGTGTCAGTGCAGAGTGAGAGCAGCACTGATTGGTAGAGCAGGAGTCAGCAGGGGTGCTTCACCAACTAGAACATTGCTCACAGTCCAGCACACTCTATAAAAAAGTGAAAGTGAATGGGGCCGGCCCCGCAGCAATATAGAAGTGTGGACTAGCGAGCGCCTACTTCTAAAACCCCCAGCAGATAGCAGAGCGCACAGTACGCCCCGCTATATGTTGTGTGAACGTAACTTAAGGGTACGTTCACACGGAAGATATGAATGCTGATTCTGAGGCAGATTCTGTGCTGGATCTGCCTCAGAAGCTGCGTCCAATCGGACAGGAAACTGATTTACACTATACACTATGTAAAATCAGTGTCGTTGTTTAGATGACACTGACTTTACTTGAATATTTGCAGCGCAAACTGTCAGCCCCTACAAAGTATTCTTCGAGGCATTTTACGCACTAACAGCACTAAAGGATAAGAGACAGAAATCTTTCTTAGGCAGTCTGGGTCGTTAGCTCTTCAGGGTTCTGTGTTTGCAAGCTCCAAATTTCCAACAAGCAAACGACGGTGCCGATAAACCGTCATGTGAACTTACCCTAACTGTGTAGTGTGTCTGTGTTCAATATATGTATATATACACATACAATTTCTGAGGTACCTTGTCTAATGTAGTAAGTCTCTGGGCTACAGCGTATAATGTAATAAACTCTGGGCTACAGCGTGTAATGTAATCTCTGTTGTACAGTGTGTAATGTAGTAATCTCTGGGTTATGGTGAATAATGCATTAATATCTGGGTTACGCTGTGTAAACTACTCTCTGGGGTACAGTGGGTAACGTAGTAATCACTAGGGTACAGTGAATAATCTCTGGGGTACAGTGTAATGTAACCTCTGGGGTACAGTGAGTAATGTAGAAATCTCTGGGGTACAGTGGTTAATGTAGTAATATCTGGGGTACAGTGAGTAATGTAACCTCTGGAGTACAGTGAGTAATGTAGTAACCTCTGGGGTACAGTGAGTAATTTAACCTCTGGGGTACAGTGAGTAATGTAACCTCTGGAGTACAGTGAGTAATGTAGTAATCTCTGGGGTACAGTGAGTAATGTAATCTCTGGGATACAGTGTGTAACGTAATCTCTCAGGTATGGTGTGTATTGTAATCTCTGTTGTACAGTGTGTAATGTAATCTCTGGTGTATGGTGTGATGTAATCTCTGAAGTACAGTGAGTAATGTAATTAATTTCTAGGGTTCAGTGTGTAATATAATACATTTTTGGGGTACAGTGAATTATATTATTTCTTGAGTACAATGTGCAATTCATTTCTAAGGTGTATTTCATTTCTAAGGTGCAATTTATGTGGCTCCCATGTGTAATATAATTCATTTCTGGGGTGCAGTGTCATTTCTGGTGTATGGTATGCAATAAAATAAATTTTGGGGTACAGTATGTGACATAAGTGATTCCTAGGGGTACAGTAAGATTGGCTTCTTTTATTTCCTCATTCTGTTGTATGTATAACAAATTTAACCCCTTAACGACCACCCACCGAGTTTTGACGGCGACTGGTGCCGGTCGTTCGTCTACATCGACGTCTTTTGGCGTCGTTGTAGACTTCGGGGTTTGCGGCGCCCGGTGCCGCAGAAGCGCTGGGATCGTGGCTGTACTACACAGCCCTGATCCCAGAGCATGTCCTGCGAGCACTGGGATGTGGAGGAAACCTCCGCATCTCGGTGCTTTAACCCTATGATTGCAGCGGTGCGTTACCGCAGCGCAATCAAAGGGTTCCCCTGCTCTGTCGGGTGATCGGAAGAACCGGTGACCTGACAGAGCCCGGGGGATGGCTGCACAGAGTGGCCCCAGAGCTGTCTGTGTATGAAGCCAGTGACCTGGACGCACTGTGTGTTGTCCAGATCACTCCCTGTGTCAAAGTGACACAGATTAGAATGTTATTAGCATATATGAATATGCTAATACATTACTAAGTGTAAAAAAAAAAAAAAAAAATGTAAAACAGTTCTCCCCTTCATGGGATTTGTTTAAGAAAAAATTAAAAATAATAAAATAAAAATATTTAATAAAAAATAATGGTGCATAAATTACACACAAAAATACCTACACATTACGTATCCACATGACCATAATAACCTGTAGAATTAATCTGACAAGTTATTAAGTGTGAAATGTGAATGGTGTAAAAAAAAAAATGTAAAAAAACCCCCAAAAAATTCAAAAATAAAATAAAATTCTGCAATTATTTATAAGTGAACTTAAACGATTCCACCATAAAGTACAACTTGTCTAGAATAAAACGAGGCCTCATCCAACTGTGTCATTGAAAAAATAAAAAAAAGTTACAACTGTTGAAACGCAGGGAGGCAAAAACTAAAAAAAAACGTTCTGGTCATTAACTATTTTTTAGGCCTGGGAGTTAAGGGGTTAATGGAGTGGGTGATGGGGATGCGAGGGATTGCACAACGTTTTTTATTTCCATGTAGAGGGGGTAATATTGTTGGGGCTGGTTTGGTTTCTTTGCCAGGGCTGCTTTTCATTCCCAGTCCGGCTCTAAACTTCAGTAATTAGAGAGCCACTCATGACCTTATGGATTGCACCAAAAGTGTTTGCCATAAGGACTCCACCCGGACCTGCTGGAGGAGCTCACAGCCCTCCCTCAGACCTCCTAGCTGGGTTTAAAAGGGGGCCGTTTTACTGCAGGGAAAGGGGGAGAGAAGGGGAAAGGGGGGGGAAATTTAAAAGGGGGAAAGGCAGTGGAGGGAGGGGAAGAGAATGGGAAAGGGGGGGAGGGAAGGCGAGTTTAAGGAGGAGGGCTAAGAAGAAAGGGGGGGAGGGGAAAAAAGGCCCCCCCCCCCCCCCCTTTTTTAAACCCAAATTACCCCCTTCTAAGGAATTTAAATGGGAACGGAGCGGTCTCCAGACCAGGGTTTTTAGAGGCAGGTCCGGGGGTTTTGGGGGGTGGTGGGTATTTTGCAGGAGTCGGAAATCTTTATAAAATACCGACTCCCCCAAAAAATTAAATAAATTGGTTTCCAGTTAGTTCGATGCAGTGCAAAGAGCAAAGGAATTGGGGCCGGGCCCGTGCTTCTGTTTCCCCTATCTTTTGGGCCTTTATCACATGAGGGGTGTAATTGATGACATGGAGCGGCAAAGCGCCGGGCCCCCGGGGAAAAAAGAGGGAAAAGTTTTAACCCTTTATCAAAACAAACTGTGGCTGAGGGAAACCCTTTTTTTAAAAACCCGACATTGTTTTGAGATGTTCCCCTGGGTCACCCCCCTTTTGCCCCCCAAACCCCAAATTAGGTAAGAGGGGCCCTTCCTCTACCTGGAAAAAGAGATCAGGGTGTGAGGTCATTAAGAGGAACTGTGGGCCCCCTACTATTTTCCCAGAACAAAAATTTAGAGACTCCACAAAAGGGTTCCTCAGGTTTTGCATATTTTTAAATTTTTTTTTTGCCTAAAATCTTTTCCAAAAAAATAAAAATTTTACACGACAAGCAAAATGGGGTTAAAAATGGTTTTAAAACCCGTTAATTTCAAAACTCCCAAAATTTACCCTCCTCTACAGCTTTTAGGGTACTTTAATTTTATATAACAGTCATCTTTCCCATCCTTTTTACATAAATTTGAACCGTTTGGCCCCTTTTTTACAATTTTGGGCCCCCCAAAAATCAAAGTTTAAATTTTGTATTATTTTTGTTAGATTTGGGAAAACCCCCTTTTGGGTTTTTAATACTGCCCGAATTTCCCTTTTGGGCTCCGGAAACAGATTTAACATATTATTTATGGGGGCTTTTCGCGGGTGCCCGGGGGGCCCTTGGCCGCCCCCGGGCCCGCAGGGGGCCCCGGGGCGGGGGCCCTGGCTCCCCACAAAAAACCATGCCCCCGCTCTAAGGGGCCCCCGGCACCAGTTCCCCTTACCTGGCCGCGCTCCTGTAAAACGCCCTCCTCCCTGCCCCGGCGCCGTGCGCGACCCACCCTTTTTAGGGGCCGCCGCCGGGCTGGCTGGTTTTAAAGGCCAGCGCCCCATTAATTGTTATTGATGGCCGCGGTCCTAAAAATGGAATCGCCCCCAGCATCTCTCCCAGATTGTTGTGTGCGTACCTTGTCTTTGAATGTTGGATCAGTTTTGATTCCCCGTGTACCAGTCCGCTTTGTTACGTTCCTCCTTGCCTGTTTTGCCGCCGCCCAACCGTTGCCCGTCTCTTCCCCACAAACCTCTGCCGCCTCCCTGACCTTCTGCGTTCCTATACCCTCTGGATTACGATTTTGTACCACCCCATACCCCCCCCGCCTCGCAAGCAATCACGTCGGGTAGCGACCTGGTAGCCTCCCCGCAGCAAGTCCATTCCCCTTTGCGCGGGCTCTGGTTAATACGGGGGGCACTTTAGACCCCCGCCCCCTGGCGTGGCTTAACTATCATCGTTGCGGTGGTCCACGAATCCTCGAAACCCTTACAGTAAATCGGCCAGATTCCGCCAGGGTACCTCTGCCTAACCCGGGAACGTCAAACGGCCGCCTCACAGAGCCCTTACACCAGCTTGCGGCCATTTTTGCAAACTTTGCGGCTCGTCTACCTCCCCGCCGTTTCCACCACCCTGCACCAGTTGCTCCTGCACCCCTGGCGCAACCTGCTCCTCACCGGGGACCTTCTCTGCACCTCCCGCTCCCCTCTTCGCATAGGGGACCCCAAGAAGTGCGAGGCTTCATCAGCCAATCTCCATCCAAAACGAGATTTGGGGGCATCAATTTCCTAGGGGCGGGCTAAGGTGGCCTTTAATTTGCCTCCCAACGGGCAAGCTCTGGCCTGGGCCCCACTCCCTAGGGACCAAAAAGGGAGATCCCTGGACGGCTAATCTGCAAGCCTTCCCTCCAGGGTTCCCACGGTCTTCGAGGAACCTTGCCCACCTCCCCGCTGCCGCAGCTCTGTTTTCGCCCCTCAGGGCGACCCACTGTGGTCACTACACCGTCATTTTTCCGCACCCTAGGGGAAACGGGACTGGACAATGGGCGTTGGTGGCAACCTTCTGGAAAGGGCCCTCTCGGGGCGCTTTAAAGAAGCTCGCGGGCCCGGACGCCCCCCCTCTGGACAACCGTTTTTCGGTTGGCCACCCGAATCGATATACCTTTGCAGAGACAAAAAAGGCTCCCCCCCCAAGGGAGTTCACCCGACCCCCCCCGGGGCCTACCCCCTTTACCCCCTTTTTTCAACACCTCCACTTCCCCGCCAAGGGTTCCTGAGGTGAACCCATGCAGGCAAAGGGCTCACTTACCCAGGAGGAACGCTCAAAAAGCCTCTAGGCAGCTATGTTTCATTGGGGGCTCTGGCCACTTCATTGGGACTGTCCGGTGCCCCGGGGAAACTCTGCACCTAGGGTCGAAAAGGGGGCATCCCTGGGGTTGTCAGTGCGGCCTCTCCCACTCCTTTCCCCTGTACTCTGGGGAATTTCTCCGGACACACCTTTCAACCACGCCTTCCTTGACTCGGGGCCCTTTTTGGAAATTTTATCAGCCACCGCTTCTAAAATTTCCGTCTCCCGGTGCCCCTCTGCAGAAACCCATTTTTTGTCCCCTTGCATGGCGAATGCCTTAAAGATTTGGGTTTTCTGCACAGCCCCCCCTCCCTTGCAGTTTACGCCCTACAAAAAAGGAGACTCAAACTCCTCGTTTCGCCTCGCTCCTTTTCAGAAATCCTCCGGACTTCCCCTTTGGTTACAGAGAAAACGCCCACCCTAGACTAAACACGGGGCGAGATTGCCCCTTTGGGTCCAGGGGCCTTTCACGAGCCTTCCGGTACTTGTCCTTTTTCAAAAACGGCCGCCTCTCAAAGTCACGAACCCCCTGCCGGTCTCCCACCCATACCAGGATCTCCCGACGTCTTTCCAAAGACACCCCGAAACCTTCCTCCGCACCGGCCCTTCGATTTCCTATTGACCTCAACCCAGTCCCCACGCCTCCCCGAGAGAGTCAAACCCCCTTTTTTTTCCCCGGGAAACCAAGGCGCCCCGGAGTACATTCGGGAGAACTTCGTAAGGGCTTTATACCAAGTTTTCCTCCCTGGGGGGGCCGGGATTCATCTTTGCGAAAAAAGAGGGAACTCCCCGGGCCCTGTTCGATTATCGTCCTAAATAAAATCCCCTAAAAAATCGATACCCCCCTCCCTTGATCTGGGAATTTTTTGATGCCTATGTGGCGAAAAAATTTTTTTCCAAATTGGATTTACCGGTGCTTAAAAACCGATTCATCCGGGAAGGGCCGAATAAAAAGGGGCCTTTAAACCCGGACGGCCATTTCAATTCTCGTCTTCATTTGGCCTCTGTAACGCCCCGGGCTGTGTTCCAAACTTCTCAACGGATCTTCCGCGACCGCTCACGTTCTCAATCTACGGGACACATTTTAATCTTCTCTCCAGATCTAGGATCACCCCACCACGCCGCCGTCCAAGTCTCCCTACCCACCAGCTCTATGCAAACTGGAAAAAATCCCCTTTTTGAACGCACATCCTTGCCCTTCTTGGGGTAACCGTTTCGATAAAGGGCCCAATGGACCCCTCCAACTTCAGCGGTCCTGCAAGGGCCCCCGACCTTTTGGGTCTGGGCCCCATCCACGCTTTTTTGGGGGTTCGCTAACTTTTTACGGGCATTTTTTTCCCCGAATTCTCCTCACGGGTGGCTCCACTGTTAGCCCTCACCAAAAAAAGGGGCTAACCCCAAGCCGGGCCTCCCAGGCCCAAGAATTTTTAAAAGCGTTAAAAAACAGCTTCACTCCTTTCTGTCCGCCCGGACCCACACTCCCATTTGTCCTAGAAGTGGACCCTCCCATTAGGTGCCAGCGCTGCCCTTTCAAAAGCCCTCCTCGGAGATTGCGGACCTGTGGGTTCTTCTCTAAGACCTTCATCCCCCGCCCAACGTAATTACACTATCGGTGATCGGGGGCTTCTGCCATAAAATTAGCCCAAAGAATGGCGTCACTTACTGGGGGGGGGCTCGCCATCCCCTTTAATCTTTTACCATCAAAAAATCTTCTGTATTTCCCTCGCTCCGTTTGAATCCCCCGGCAAGCCCGTTTGGGCGCCCTTCTTTTGCCCTTTTTTTAAATTCCTCCTTCACTTTTTCGGCCCCCCAAAAGAACGTCGGGGGAGGCCCCTTTAATCCCGGACATTGTGGCCTAGACCCCCTCTGCACACATAATTCCTCCTGAACGGCTCCTCACGCGGCCCCCTGGATCTTCAACAGCTGCCCCCCCGGAAGACCTACTATCCTGCCATGCGGCCTCGTTCCTAAATGGGACATGCCTCTCGAACAGCTGGGGCCCCTGGAACCATAAATCTCTGCACTAATCTCTCGGGATTATTGGGGCCCACTCCGCCCGTGATTTAGAGACTTTGCCGGCCTTAAACCTCTTGTGGCCAATAAATGCCTCGTCCCCAAAACCGCAGGGCTGCTTCACCCTTCCCTGCCAAAAAAACCTTTCCCATATAAACCCTGGTTTTTTTTACGACCTCCCACCTTTTGGCCCCGCCCGAAAATTTTTAAAACCCCTTTTCCCCCCCGGGCCCCCCCACAGCTGGCCCCCCATTTTTCCACCCATTTTTTCGGTTGCACGGGCCCTTCCATTTTCATATCATTTTGGATAGGGGGGGCCGTTTGTTTCAAATTTTGGCAGGCCATGTGGGCAGAAGCAAAATTCCCCGCTTACTTTTTGTCTGCAACCCCCTCAGAAACGGGGAGGGAGAGAAGGGGTTTAAACCCAAAGGTTTTGGGACCTACCTACGACATTTTTTTTTCCCCCCCCATCAGAAAAATGGCTACCCCCTCCCCGGGCAAATTTTTTTATAATTTTTCTGACTTTCCCAATCCCTGGGGGCCCCTTTCCCTTTTTTTTTGGTGTTGGGGTACACCCCCCCCGCCCACCCCCCTCGGCATTCGTGTCAGTTTCCGCCGTGGATCCCAGGGCGTTAAAAAAAAAACAAAGGCACTCTGGAAAAAAAAAACCCCGCCCCTCAGGCCCTTCTACGGGGCCCCTTTCTCGCACCAAAAATCCAGGCGACAGGGACCGTAGACCCCGCCCTATTTAAGCCGGTATAGAGTTTGGTGTCCGCCAAATACAATTTTTCCCTTCAAAAGTCCCCGCTATAAAAAGGGCCCCCAAATACCTGGGCCCATTTGTTGTCTTCGCAACATAACCCGGTGTCCTAAAGCTCCGCTTGCCCCATCTGCGTACCCGAACGCTTCCATTTTCGCTCCTCAACCTTTAGGCTGAAACCCTTCTCCCGTGGGTCTGCCTCCCTTCTCCTGTGGCCAACCCGATAAAACTTTGAGTCAAGGGGGTTCTGGGGGGGAAAATAGTTAGGGGAAGCGATTCTTTTTTTATTGACTGGAAGGGGTTCGGGGGCCCGGGGGAGCGTTCGGGAACCAAAGGGAACCTTCACCTTAAAATTTTCTCCAAGTTCCCCAAAAAAGGGGGAGACCTAAGGGGGGGGGGGGGGGGGAGTACTGCATGGGGCTGCGGGGTGCGCGGTGCCCTGGGCCCCCCCCCTCAAGCGGGGGTCCGCGCGATGCCGGGCACCCCGCTCCATGCCCCCCTGCCCAGCCCTGGGACCATTCCTTACCTGGGCCCGCTCCGGAACGCCCGCCCTGCCGTCCCGGCCGCCGTGCGCGACCCAACTTAAAGGGGGCGCCGCACGGCGGCTGGATTTAAAAAGGGCCACCACCATTAATTGGGTTTTTAATGGCCGCTGGTCCTAAAATGGAATACCACCCAGCATCCCCCGCCAATTGTTGGTTTTGCGTACCTTTCTTTAGAGAGTTTTGGAGTCCTTTTGATTACCCCTGTCCAATCCGCTTTGCTTACGTTCCTGACCTTGCCTGTTTCCGCCTGCCCGACCGTCTGCCCGTCCCCTTACCACGAAAACCCCTGCCCCCTGCCCTGACCTTTTCCTGTTCCCGACTACGCCTCTGACTAGATTTTTTTCCACGCCATAAAACCCCGGCCGCCATCGAAAGCAAGTCCGTCAGGGTATGACCTGTAGCCTCACCAGCAAGTCCATCCCGTTTGCGCGGGCTCTGGGAAAACCGGGGGGTACTTAGATTGCTCCCTGGGGTGGGTTAACTATCATCGCTTCGGTGGTCCAGCGAATCCACCGAACCCTTTTCACATATCTTGACCAAAATCATCCCAGGGCTCTTCTACACATTTCCCCAAAGTTGGTGCAGACTGACTTGATACAAATAAGATGATTTTTCTTTAACCACCCCCACAAGTGTTTAAAAATCAAAACCCTTGTTACCCTTTTTGCTTGTCATGTCCCTTTTTCCTAAATAACTTTATTATTGTATCATAAGGGGATAAAACCTGATTTACCATTTTACTCCAATAAAGTTATTACTTAAACATGCGCCATGTATGAGGGTCAGGAGTCGGAGGTTTGGGAAATTGAGGAGTCGGAGTTGGGGCTTCGGCTTGCCGACTCCACAGCTCTGCTGGCTACACATGACAACCGTTACCTGCCAAATGGAGAGTGAGTGAGCCCGCTCCATACCCCTTTACCAAGCTAGTAAGGGACTAAAACTAATGTAGGGCGTATAGAGCGGAAAATGAACGAAAAAAACCTTTCCCCTACCACTCCCTATTAAATTTTTCAGTTCCAAAACATAAAGTGTTGCAAAATGCAACCAAAACTCAAAACTAAAAGTATGTTCACACGGCGTAATGCGGGGTTACAAACGGGGGCAATTACGGGTGATTTGGAGTCACCTAATAAAGCGACTCCCGCGGGGTGGGGGGGGGCGGAACCCGCCGGCCTATGACAGTCATTACCAGGCGCGTATTTTTTTTTGCAATAAATTTACAATTTACTTATCTCCCCCCGTACAAAACAACTATTGTAGAGCAGGGGAAAGGAGGGGTAATCCATAGACCTATGGAAAATATGGGTTTTCCGTAATTTCCGGGACGCTCGCCTGTATTAGAGCGCAAATACAGCCCAAAATGCGCATCGAAATTGCCCGTGTGAACATAGCCTTAACCTTTACTATTATATATCTAAAATATTATTAATAACAGTAGGTTACAACATCATAAGGGTATGTTCACACAGCATATTTGCAGAACGCATTTCGTGGCGTAATTTTGCTGCAATATGCGCAAAATATGCCCGCAATGACCGTAATTCATAGCTCTCATTGAGAGCTATGATTATCCAATGTTTTCCCCGGTGTATAATACGCAGTGGAAAAACAATTAATATGTCGCTTCCTCCCAGCGCTTACACGCCAGGGAGAGTAGCAGTCAATGAGAGCTGGCTGTCAGTGTTTTAGAAGTACGCACTGGCGTACTGCGGTGCATACTATACGCTGTGTGAACATAGCTTAAGGGTTTAAACATATTGTAAAAGGCTCATGGGAAATGAGCTGAGACTCTGCAGCGCCATCTATTGAATATAGCGTTCCCCAATTCACTGAACCTTGAAATATGAATGGGATTAGAGCCAACAAGATATTCATCTGCAGACAGCTGTTTTGTGGTGTTACGCCTAATCAGTTCAGAATAGTCCTAGCTCAATTCCCATCAGCCCTTTAGAATATATTTAAATCGCACTCAGGGACTCAAAACTAATTTTATTAAAACCACACACATAAAAAAAATCCTTTTTAAAACTTAGCCTTTACTATTATATATCTAAAATATTATCCCAATTGTTTTAATTAAACAGTAGGTTACAACATCATAAGAATAACATAAATAGGGTTCTAGGCAGATATATGATACATCTCATGGTCTAATGACTGAAGCCATTACTGACAATCTAATAAGAGGCAGGGTACAAGGAGCATATACCTGTTTTTTATACTTGCTTAATACCCACAATCCAAACAGAGAACTTGTTTCATCCACATTACCCCTTCCAAAAGTATGGCGTAGTTACAGCCATAGAATTTAGTCATTCACTCAGTGAAATATGATGCACCGCAATGTGACAATTCTAAATATAAGGACAAAAGTCCAATTTATGTATCCACAGATGCCGACATCGTCTATTTTACGTTGTAAATACGTCCCGCAATTAAGCCGTGTGAACATAGCCTAAACCGTTTTTCATTAAGAGAAAGCAACATGTAGGGTTGTCTCACTACAAGGATTGCTTTTTATGTTAAAGATCTTTCAGAAACAAGTCACTTTGCAACATCAGCTCCCCAGGTCGCTATAGCTACAGACCTGTTCCATCTCTCCGGGGAGGCTGACAGTGATTGTCACTGTAACTACAGACCAGTAAGCATGCCCATGAATTCAAAAATGAAACTGAGAAAACAGGACTGAGGTAAGGTGAATTGATGTAATGAGAAAACCCCTTTAACACCTTGATTGCTCTACTGAAATTTAAGTATATTCTAAAAGGCTCATGGGCAAAGAGCTGGGACTCTGCAATGCCACCTATGGGATATAGGGCCACATGTATGAACCTGTTTAGGTCTACAACACACTTTTTTGCCCATAGGTTACTATGGGCAAAAGAGTGGGGTTTTTAGATCTAAACAGTTTCATACATGTGACCCATAGTGTTTCTTAAATAGGTATCCCTTTTCGGTAAATTCTCTTCTCTGGTCGCCCTGCATGTGAATGAGGAGGGCGGCGCTAGCACCATCCTCCTCGTTCATTTCTATGGAGGTTCCGAGTACAGCCAAGCGCACACACTTGGCTATACTCGGAAATCCCATAGAAGTGAAAGAGGAGGGTAGCGCTAGCGCCACCCTCCTCGTTCACATGCAGGACCGGATCGCACCTAGTATCAAGCGGCTGGTGAAGAGGAATTGCCGTAACGTTACTACCCTTTTAAGTCACATCCGACTCACTGAGCCTTGCAATGTGAATGGGATTAAGGCCATACCAGTTATTTATCTGCAGACAACTATTTCAGGGTGTTGGCTCCTTATCCACACAGTAGAATCCTGATTAGCTGGGTGAGAGACTCCAGGTGTAGATCAAAAGGGGTAACATTTCCTATTAGGGAGAGGCACCATGTAGGTGTGTGTGGAGTCTTATATGCCTCGAACGCTCCACTGAAATTTAAACGCATTCTAAAAATTAACATCCAATAGATGGCGCTACAGAGTCACAGCTCTGTACCCATGGGCCTTTTAAAGTATAGAATAGCATAGTCTGCCGTGTTGTTCCACAGAGGCATCTGCAATAACTGCGCAGAATGACAACTTATGGGGGATGTATGTCCAAACAATGGTAGGTGTCAGAGGGAAATGTTAGGAAATCATCCTGATCTATTCTGCAAACAGTGTAAATAGACAGAGTCTTGTCACCCGTGTTTGTTGCTGAGGCAGGGATGACAACAGAGAGGATACATGTAGGATGTCTGCTTACGGTGAATGCACACGGGACAGATTTGCGCAATAAGATCTGCAGCAGATATACTCGCGTGCAGAAATTGACTTGTGGTGCGGATTTCAAAATCCGCAGTACGTCCCTATTGTGGATTTACTGCAGACTTTAACCTGCAGAATTGGATGGGGTAATATTTACACCAAAATCCACACAAACTGTTACAGATTTACCTGGGGATTTTCTGCGAAAAATCCATCCCCTATCATTCACCATACGGGACACACAAAGTTTTTTCTGCCTTTTTTTTATTGTTATAAATCACATTTTTTGCACCAAAAAACGATAAAAAAACACAACAAAGTTTTTCCCTTTTTTCTATGGGAAACCACCATCATTTATGCTTGCAACATTAAAAAAAATGGAGTGCGTGTCATTTTTTGTGCTAAGGGGATGTTTTATGCCGAAAATTTAGCAGTAAAGTAAGTGCATATGTCATTGGAGAAGCGTTTTCATGTTGTTTTTCAACATTTTTACACTTTTTTCATTTTTATGTGTTTAATTTTTTGCTTTTTTTGGGAGAATACTTTTGATGCATATTTTAATGTGTATTTCAGTACAGCGAACGTCATTGTAATTTTGACGCTTATATTGATGCTTAAAATGCAGATGTTACATGTACTTTACGCTCCAAAAAAGCATAAAAAAATGCAACAATATTGTCCACTGTGTTCTTTGGGAATCTGCACAATGTGCCTTATATATGTAAACTGTCTAGCAGTAAGGATATGTTCACATGGCTTATTGCAGGCGTACTGTGCGCCTGCTGCTTTAGAAGTACGTGTTAGTCAGTACGTACTTCTAAAGCGCTCTGGGCCGGCCCCCCATTCACACTCCCCTCCCTATGGGAAAACGTCGGGTAATCATAGCATTCACACTCCCCTCCCTATGGGAAAACATTGGGTAATCATAGCATTCACACTCCCCTCCCTATGGGAAAAAAATGTGTAAACATAGCATTCACACCCTCCCCTCCCCCCAAGGGGCCCCTTTTTAAAAACATTTTACACCCCCCTTAAAAGGGAAAACTCGGAATCATACATACACTTCCCCAAAACTTTGCCCCCTCCCTATGGGAAAACATTGGGTAATCATAGCATTCACACTCCCCCTCCCATGGAAAACTTGGTAACAAGCACTCAAAACACTAAGATTTACCGTAATTTTCGGTCCCGACTTCGGGCACAATGCAGCAATTTTCACCGGTAACATACCCCAAACGTCTTTACGCCCATTTTAACAAACCCAAACAGAGCTCATCTTTATTTTTCCAGAGCAGTGTAAAAAATAAGGGTATGTTCACACGGCGTGTTCAATACGTTTTTGGATACATTTTCAATCCTAAAAACGCATTCAAAAGCGCAGCGTTAAACACGTCCTAAATGCATCCAACACGCAGCTGCGTGTTTGGCTGCTTTTTGGGCTGCAGCAGGTCGCACCCCCGTTTTAAAAAGCGTCTGCTGATATTTCGATCAAGAATTGACAGGGACATTTTTTTAGAAAGATCCGAAAGACACAAGTAAACACACATCAGCAATTAGACGCCTGAACGCCAATGCGTATTTTACATTGAAAGCAATCTAAATCACACTGTACATTGTTAGATGCATGTTTGGGTCCATTTAGGGTCTGAAACACAGATCCAAACACGCATCTAAAAACGTATGCAAACACGGACTCAACACGGCATGTGAACATACCCTAAAAGATGAGCTCTGATTGGTTGCTATGGGCTCTGATTGGTTGCTATGGATGACAAAAGACAGTCTTACTGCTAGACAGTGTTCATACATAAGGGCCCATTGGTGCACATGGTGCGCGTTTTATTTGATTTTTTTTTACACATCATTGGATGCGTTATTTGACACATAAAAACCTGGAGTGGATGTCATTGACAATAAAAGTAAGTGGGTTTTAAAAAAAGAAAAACTAACTAGTGTGCATGTCAATTACTTGCATGTTTTTACATGTGCCTATCAATTTACAGTGGCAAGTCCATTGAGCTGCAGGACATTGTAAAGATTTTTTGGCGCTTACAGATGCCAATCTTAATTTCGCGCATAAGAATAGTGTACAGAACAGCGCTGAACATCTATTCTACCTGTTCTAACAGCGGGTAGTCGTATAAACTTTAGCACCATTCTAGCTATCAAAGCAAACAGGTTCTGTGATACTCTAGCTAAACCACTTTCTAAAGTGCTCTAATGCCTGTTCCCAGCAGAAAAATGATTGGTTGTTTGTCGTACTGAAAGCTATAAATCTATTGCTTAGTCTCCATAGTGAATCTACGTGTGCCTCGCCTCCCACATGGAGCCCAAAATCAGGCGCATTACGCGATTGATCCGCGGTGTGCTCTGCTAGCCGCCTGATTATTTGCCTATAGGGGATTTTTATGACAACTCAGGCGGTTTAGCGACATCAATATAGCGATTACATGGGCTCGCGCCAGTTTTTCCCGGGCCTAGAAAAGACGCCAGAATCTTTCTGCATGCAGCCCCGATCATATAGACATGTCCCCTCAGAAAATAGCTGAGATGAACATTGATCCGGCAGCCAATTTTTTTTTTCTACGCTTCACAGGAGTGAGGGAAGGAATTTTCCCTAATCCTTGTGTCCTGACAACAGCCTCGCAGGATTTTTTGTCCTGCGCACACGACTGTGTTGATGACCGCACTCCTTCCATGCGTTTAATGGACACCTTTGTAATACTAAAGGTCACCTGTAGAGTTCGTGGCACGAAAAAATTATGTGTACTCCCTACAGAAGATATTAATCTCCCTGTTACATTATATCCTTGCAAGTGAAATGTGGAGGGAAGCGAAGAGTGATATATGAACTACCGCTGCACAGTGTGAGGCGTCTCATCCCCACGTAGCAGAACATTACCCTCCATCTGTGCTGCACTTCATTTTTATACACAGCCGAGTCACATTATTATGACCACCAGCTAATATCCAGAGTAACTGCCATGTGCAACAGAGACAATGGCTAGAAGGGCTTGGAGAGACTCTATAAGGTCCCGGTAGGCTGCAGCCACAGGTATCTGTAGCCATTCTGCATCCCTCAGAGCCAGCATCACCATCCAGGGGCTCCCACAGATGCTTAATTGGGTTCAAGTCTGGGAGATGAGGGGCCTGGGTAGTAGCCGGAAGTCTTAGTCATCCTCTTCCTACCAATGTTGGACATTTCTGGCCATGTGACGCCACATTTTCTTGCTCGGAGTTCCCATCCATCCCAGATAAGACCATCAGCATCAGGGCCGGACTGGGACCAAAAATCAGCCCTGGCACAAAACCCCCACCGGCCCACATACAATATCCCCCACCGGCCCACATACACTATCCCCCACCGGCCCACATACACTATCCGCCACCGGCCCACATACACTATCCGCCACCGGCCCCCATACACTATCCGCCACCGGCCACATACACTATCCCCACCCCAAAATACACTATCCGCCACCGGCCCACATAAAACTATCCGCCACCGGCCCACATACACTATCCATCTCCCTCCACCGGCCCACATACACTATCCATCTCCCTCCACCGGCCCACATACACTATCCATCTCCCTCCACCGGCCCACATACACTATCCATCTCCCTCCACCGGCCCACATACACTATCCCCCTCCACCGGCCCACATACACTATCCGCCACCGGCCCACATACACTATCCGCCACCGGCCCACATACACTATCCGCCACCGGCCCACATACACTATCCGCCACCGGCCCACATACACTATCCGCCACCGGCCCACATACACTATCCGCCAAGGCCCACATACACTATCCCCCTCCCTCCACCGGCCCACATACACTATCCATCTCCCTCCACCGGCCCACATACACTATCCGCCACCGGCCCACATACACTATCCCCCACCGGCCCACATACAATATCCCCCACCGGCCCACATACAATAGCCCCCACCACCCACATACAATATCCGCCAGTCAGCTACAAACAACACCACTATAACATCAGCAAGAAAGTAAAATTGGCGGCCAGAAACTCCTATTCACAGGGGTAGTTACAAGCGTACAGTTTTTTTTTACAATTAGGGACAAGTGTAGGGCTGCCCGTATTAAATGCTGAAATAACTTACAATACCGCTAGAAATGTCAAGTCTCATGACAATAAATACAGCACAAATCCAACAGAAGCAAAATAACCCCGGACACCCAGGGACTCACAGCAGACCACTTATCTGTTGAGAGTCGCTTTCTTTGCCTTTTCTTCTTCATCCGGCCCAGAACACCATGACGACTTCTCCAGCCGTAACTTGTCTCTGCAGAATTTACCACACAAACATCTTAGACTTCACACTTTGCCAACACCTCTTTACCCCTGCCCCACCTGTGTACAAACTCCCAATGCAAAGCACCCCAAATGGTTATAGTGACCCCTTTTGCCCCTAACAGTTAATGTTCCCACAGACAGCTCTGGGCCTCCCGCTTCTGTACAGTCTTAGTTATGTTTGCTTCCTTATATAATTGGTAGGTTAACCTTTCATACAGGACATAGGTATGCTCCTAAATTCAATAAATAGGTAGACCCCCTTTTGAGTAGATAATTAGGCAGGTAGGTAAGAATATAGCCCCAAATAGGTAGGTAGTTATATAAAGCAGGCTGATAAATAGGCCAACGTCAGGAATGCCACAGCAGTCCAGAACATCCCACCAGTCTGGCCCTGCCGGTGCCTGGGAGATGCGCAGCAGTTAAGCAGCTTAGCTTACAGCATCCCAGTGGAAATAGTCTGGGCCTCTACATGGGGAGTTGGGCACAATGGTTTTTGACAAAAAATCCTACTTACCCAAATTTCTAGTGTCTGCAAATAAGGAGGACCCAGAGGAGCAGACGGCTGAGTAGGATGAGGCAGGTAAGAGCCCAGGGAAGGGGGAGGCAGGCTACATGGTGAGACCCAAGGGAGGTGGAGGCAGGCTTGATAGTGAGACCCAAGGGAGGTGGAGGCAGGCTACATAGTGAGACCCAAGGGAGGTGGAGGCAGGCTACATGGTGAGACCCAAGGGAGGTGGAGGCAGGCTACATGGTGAGGCAGAGGCAGGCTACATGGTGAGGCAGAGGCTAGCTACATGGTGAGGCAGAGGCAGAGGCAGGCTACATGGTGAGGCAGAGGCAGGGTACATGGTGAGGTAGAGGCAGGCTACATGGTGAGGCAGAGGCTGGGGTACATGGTGAGGCAGAGGCTGGCTACATGGTGAGGCAGAGGCAGAGGCTGGCTAAAAATGGGTGAGGCAGAGGCAGGCTACATGGAGAGGCGAGGCAGGTACTGGTGAGGCAGAGGCAGGCTACATGGTGAGGCAGAGGCAGGCTACATGGTGAGGCAGAGGCAGGCTACATGGTGAGGGAGAGGCTGGCTGAAATTGTGAGGCAGAGGCTGGCTACATGGGGAGGCAGAGGCAGGCTACATGGTGAGGCAGAGGCAGGCTACATGGTGAGCCCGAGGCAGGCTACATGGTGAGGCAGAGGCAGGCTACATGGTGAGGCAGAGGCTGGCTACATGGTGAGGAAGAGGCAGGCTACATGGTGAGGCAGAGGCAGGCTACATGGTGAGGCAGAGGCAGGCTACAGGGTGAGGCAGAGGCAGGCTTAACATGGTGAAAGGCAGAGGCTGGCTACATGGTGAGGCAGAGGCAGGCTACATGGTGAGGCAGAGGCAGGCTACATGGTGAGGCAGAGGCAGGCTACATGGTGAGGCAGAGGCTGGCTACATGGTGAGGCAGAGGCTGGCTACATGGTGAGGAAGAGGCAGGCTACATGGTGAGGCAGAGGCTGGATACATGGTGAGGCAGAGGCTGGCTACATGGTGAGGCAGAGGCTGGCTACATGGTGAGGTAGAGGCTGGCTACATGGTGAGGCAGAGGCAGGCTACATGGTGAGGCAGAGGCTGGCTACATGGTGAGGCAGAGGCAGGCTACATGGTGAGGCAGAGGCTGGCTACATGGTGAGGCAGAGGCTGGCTACATGGTGAGGTAGAGGCTGGCTACATGGTGAGGCACATGGTGAGGTAGAGGCAGGCTACATGGTGAGGCAGAGGCAGGCTACATGGTGAGGCAGAGGCTGGCTACATGGTGAGGCAGAGGCAGGCTACATGGTGAGGCAGAGGCAGGCTACATGGTGAGGCAGAGGCTGGCTACATGGTGAGGCAGAGGCAGGCTACATGGTGAGGCAGAGGCTGGCTACATGGTGAGGCAGAGGCTGGCTACATGGTGAGGCAGAGGCTGGCTACATGGTGAGGCAGAGGCTGGCTACATGGCGAGGCAGAGGCAGGCTACATGGTGAGGCAGAGGCAGGCTACATGGTGAGGCAGAGGCAGGCTACATGGTGAGGCAGAGGCTGGCTACATGGTGAGGCAGAGGCTGGCTACATGGTGAGGCAGAGGCTGGCTACATGGTGAGGCAGAGGCTGGCTACATGGTGAGGCAGAGGCAGGATACATGGTGAGGCAGAGGCAGGATACATGGTGAGGCAGAGGCTGGCTACATGGTGAGGCAGAGGCAGGCTACATGGTGAGGCAGAGGCTGGCTACATGGTGAGGCAGAGGCTGGCTACATGGTGAGGCAGAGGCTGGCTACATGGTGAGGCAGAGGCAGGCTACATGGGGAGCAGAGGCTGGCTACATGTGAGGCAGAGGCTGGCTACATGGTGAGGCAGAGGCTGGCTACATGGTGAGGACCAAGTAGTAAATTGAAGGACACTTACCAGACTAATGGGACAGTCCTCCGCAGGAGCAGGCATCTTCATGGATAGGCAGGAAGCTCCTCTGCTCAGCGTCCTGCCAGGCCTGCAGGGGGCGGGGTTGGAGGTCTGAGGAGGCGGAGCAGGAGCACTGAACAGGGAGCCAGGCAGTCAGTGCTCTTCTCCTCTGCACGGAGCTGCCTGGCCCCGCCCCCTGAGCTCACTGCGAGCTGTGCTGCTGCCCGAGCCTCCTCCTGCCTCAGCAAGTGAAGCGGCCGCTGCGGAGCTGCGCGGCCAGCCCAGACACTGGGGCGTGGAGCGGCCCACAGCAGCGGCCGTGGCCCTCCCCAGCTAATCATCACATCCTTAACAGCAGCGCTGCTCCTGTATTAAAGAAGGTAGGAGCAGCGTCAGCTGATCTCATGTAAATGCAGGCGGCCCAGGAGTCACACGGCCCGCCGGGCATCCGCCCGGTCGGGCAGGTGCTCAGTCCGGGCCTGATCAGCATGCATGGGTATATGTGATCTACAAGGATGGAGTCATAGTTTCATAGTTTGTAAGGCTAAAAAAAGACAAGTCGTCCATCTAGTTCAGCCTGTTGTGCTAAGGTGTTGATCCAGAGGAAGGCAAAAACCCCCAATGAGGTAGAAGCCAATTGTCCTCATTTTAGGGAAAAATTCCTTCCCGACTCCAATCTGGCAATCAGAAAAATCCCTGGATCAATGACCCCTCTCCTGAATCCTAGTCACTGTAACTTGTTATATTATTACGCTCCAGAAATGCATCCAAACCCTTTTTGAGTCATACCCAAATTGATTAAGAGTACCTTCCACGTGGATGAGTAGCTGAGATAATGCCACGAAAACATTCCCCAGACCATAACGCTGCTGTTACCACTAGTTTGTGTTCTTCCAGCAATGGTTGCAGGTTGTTTGTTCTCTGAAGTTTCTCACCTGCCATGCCAACTTCCATCAGTTCAGTGAAGCAGAAAATGTGATTCACTGGAGAAAATAAAGTTTTACCAATCAGCTGAAGTCCAATTCCAATATTGCCGTGAAAATTGGAGCCTTTTTTGTCAATGCAACTTGTTTAGACAAAGTACAATGACATCTGTTTGTTCCCGGGCCCCATTTACAGTAGGGTTTGCTGGGTCATTTTGGCGGTAAGCTGCTCCCCTGTAGCATGTCAGTCCACCCTCGCACACCTTCGTAGCCAAGGTTCACCTCCTACATCAATGGCGCGTGGTGCTCCACATTTTCCACACTGCCTTTTCACAATTTTGCCATTTGTCCACTCAGCAGCCAACAGTTTACAAACTGCGCGGTTTCAAAAATACAGACACCCTTGGCCCGAAAGCCAATAATCCTCATCCCTTAGTGCAAGTCTGATAAATCGCCCCTTTTACAAATGATACCAATGAGGGATATGTGTGCAGACAGCCAATCACATATCTTATATACCCACCAAGCCAGCTCAGCACATAGGACTTCCTTCAGGAGCTACGCACTGACAATGTCAAAAGTAGCAGGTGGTCATATAATAATGTAACTTGTCTGTCTACTTTCATGACGTCTGATTCAATCTGGCCAGGTCAATGTTGTCCTCACTGAGCTGTACCGCTCTGTATCTTGTCAATCTCTCTCTTGTTAAGAGCCTTGCACATGGAAATGATTAGGAGCGATTTTTATCCTATGTCTGCAAACAAGAGATATACAAAATGATGAGGCATTGAGACAAAAAGTATCATATGAAGTAGCAGAGCTCTTCACTGCAAGCAGCGTGGAAAACTCGTAAAAAATAATGTTCATTTACTGAACTAACCCCTTAAAGGGAAAGTGTCATCAAAAAATAAGTCATTGTTTAAGTCCCATTTTTATGTTAAACATTTTTTAGAAAATATGGGTTGTTTTTTTTATTTTTCTTTTCACTTCAATATTTTTTTAAAATTAATTCTTAAGTCTTTGCCCGTTTTCCCACTTTGGCCACTAGTCTGATTTGCACTTCCCTGTTAACAGCAGCAGAAAGAGATCTTTACAGCGCTTCATGCTGAATCCAGCCCCATTGAATTTTCTATAGGATGATTTTTTCTAGTCATGACGCTTGACCTGGGAAGAAATCAGTGTGCAGGAGGGGAGAGGATTGAACTGGACTATTTTCCTTTTGGTGACTGGTGGATCCTGTGTTATCATTCACACTGGGTCTCCTTTTCAGTTTGACCCTCTTTGTGCTTGATAATGAGGGGACAACTGAGAATCTTTCTTTACAGAACGGAAGGTGTTAGATATTGGGGTATGGCTTAGTGGCCAAAGTGAAAGTTGTAGGACTTAGAATTATTAAAAATTTTTGAAAGTTGATATGGGAAAATGTTTAAAAAAACATAACCAAAAATTCTTTAAAAATGTGTTTAACATAAAAATGTGAGTTAAACAATAAGTCTTTTTTGATGACACATTCCCTTTAACACCTACACCTCTACAATCTGGCTGTAGTTCCTGCAGAATCATATATGTCAAGGAAGTCTTATGGGCACAGAAGCTTTGCCCGCATGATCACCATGGGAATCCGGTGGTGGCGCACCCCAGAGGTCAGCCTGATCCCCTAGATATCAAAGCCAAAGGCAACAACAGCATCCAAGTGTTTAGAAACAGAAGGGGGCTCTCTCTGTCACTTATTGGCACCCTGCAAAGAGGACCATGGGCTCCTATGGAAATCAGGGGTCTAACAAAAGACCCTCGGCCTGCCATTTTATAAACCTAGCAACCTGTGTCAAAGGCACACTGACTATTATTTAAATAAGCTCGTAAAAAAGTTTTGTAGTAAATTTGTAGTAAAAAAGACATTTTACAACGTAAAGCAGTTTTATTTTGTAAAAGTGTTACAAATGACCCCATATTACCGTAGTGATATGCTATCGCTATAAAGTGCCTTGCGAAAGTATTCGGCCCCCTTGAACTTTTCATCCTTTTGCCACATTTCAGGCTTCAAACATAAAGACATAAAATTTTAATTTGATTGTAAAGAATCAGCAACAAGTGGGGCACAACTGTGAAGTGGAACGAAATTTATTGGATATTTTGAACTTTTGTAAAAAATACAAAACTGAAAAGTGGGGCGTGCAATATTATTCGGTACTTTACTTTCAGTGCAGCAAACTCCCTCCAGAAGTTCAGTGGGGATCTCTGAATGTTCCAATGTTGTCTAAGTGACTGATGATGATAAATATAATTCCCCCTGTGTGAATCAAGTCTCCGTATAAATGCACCTGCTCTGTGATAGCCCTCAGGGTTCTGTTTAAAAGCGCAGGAGAGCATCATGAAGACCAAGGAACACACCAGGCAGGTCCGTGATACTGTTGTGGAGAAGCTTAAAGCCGGATTTGGCATGGAAGGAGTATCAGACCACTGCAAATCTACCAAGACCCGGCCGCCCCTCTAAACTTTCATCTCAAACAAGGAGAAGACTGATCAGGGATGCAGCCAAGGGGCCCCCATGATCACTCTGGATGAACTGCAGAGTTCTACAGCTGAGGTGGGAGAGTCTGTCCATAGGACAAACAATCGGTCGTACACTGCACAAATCGGGCCCTTTTTTGGAAGAGTGGCCAGAAGAAGCCATTTTCAAAGATATCCATAAAAAGTCTCATTCAAAGTTTGCCAGCCACCTGGGAGACACCAAACATGGTGGAAGAAGGGGCCCGGGCCGGGAGACACCAAATATGAGGAAGAAGGGGGCCGCCTGGGAGACACCAAACATGGGGAAAAGAAGGGGCCGCTGAGGAGAAACAAACATGTGGAAGAAGGGGCCCCCTGGGAGAAAACCAACATTGGGAAGAAGGGGCCACCTGGGAGAACCACCAAACATGTGGAAGAAGGGGCTTTGCTCAGAATGAAACCCAAAATCCAACTTTGTGGCCACAATGCAAAACGTATGTTTGGTTTAAAAGCACACCAGCTCATCCCCCTGAACGCACCATCCCCACTGTCAAATGGTGGGGGCAGCATCATGGTTTTGGGCTTTTCTTCAGCAGGGACAGGGAAGATGGTTAAAAATTGATGGGAAGATGGATGGAACCAAATACAGGAACATTCTGGAATAAAACCTGTTGGAGTCTGCAAAAGACCGAGACTGGGACGGAGATTTATCTTCCAACAAAACAATGATCCCAAACATAAAGCAAAATCTTACAATGGAAGGTTCACAAATAACCGTCTCCAAAGGGGTTAGAATGGTCAAATCACAGCCCAGAGCTGAATCCAATCGAGAATTGTGGAAAGAGCTGAAAAATGCTGTTCACAAACACTCTCCATCCAACCTCACTGAGCTCCAGCTGTTCACAAAACACGCTCTCCATCCAACCCCACTGAGCTCCAGCTGTTCACAAACGCTCTCCATCCAACCTCACTGAGCTCCAGCTGTTCACAAAAGCTCTCCATCCAACCTCACTGATCTCCAGCTGTTTCAAAACGCTCTCCATCCAACCTCACTGATCTCCAGCTGTTCAAAAAAACGCTCTCCATCCAACCTCACTGAGCTCCAGCTGTTCACAAACGGGTCTCCATCCAACCTCACTGAGCTCCAGCTGTTCACAAACGCTCTCCATCCAACTCACTGAGCTCCAGCTGTTCACAAACGCTCTTTCCTCCAACCTCACTGAGCTCCAGCTTTTTCAAACAAACGCTCTCCATCCCCACCTCACTGAGCTCCAGCTGTTCACAAAACGCTCTCCATCCAACCTCACTGAGCTCCCGCTTTCACAAACTCTCTCCATTTCCACCCTCACTGAGCTCCCGCTGTTCACAAACGCTCTCCATCCAACCTCACTGATCTCCCGCTGTTTTAAAACGCTCTCCATCCAACCTCACTGAGCTCCAGCTGTTCACAAACGCTCTCCATCCAACCTCACTGAGCTCCAGCTGCGCCAAGGAAAAATGGGCAAGAATCTCAGTCTCTCAATGTGCAAAACTGATAGAGACAAACCCCAAGTGACTTGCAGCTGTAATCGCAAAAAAGGTGGCGCTACAAAGTTTTTAACTTAAGGGGGCCAATCATTTTGCAACGCCCCACTTTTCAGTTTATTTTTTACAAAAGTTTAAAATACCAATAAATTTTTTTCCAACTTCACATTGTGTCCCACTTTTTGTTGGGTTCTTCACAAAAAAATTTACATTTTATATCTTTATGTTTGAAGCCTGAAATGTGGCAAAAGGATGAAAAATTCAAGGGGGCCAAATTCTTTCATAAGGCACTGTAACTGTATCAACCCATATAATATATATAACAGTTCAAGGGGTTGTTTCACAATAAACATTGATGACAAGGCTTGTTTTTGGTACTTCAATAAATGTTTCTGATTTTTTTCACATCATGCTGGAATTTTTCTTTTATGGTGGAAGTGGCCATTTAATACATTGTTTTAAAAAGCACTGTAAACCACACAACAACAAAATATAACACAATGGCATGATTGCTTTTTTTCCTCCAGAAAGCTTTGAGTGCGTTTTTAGTCGCGGGAAACCTAATTGTGTTCTGTGATGCAAAAACTATTGAAAAACTGACTCCTAAAAACATGCCAAAAATCACGGCAAAATACGAAAACAAACTTAAAATCGTCGGACAAAGGATTTTTAGGATTCAGAATCCGAGGAGTATTTTGTCTATTTTCGTGTGAACCCAGACTTCAAGGGGTTGTCTCATCTCAAAGTTTCATAGGAGCATGAATGAAATAATGCTGCTTTGCTCTGTCACTTCCTGGTCAAGCTGTCTGTAATTAGCATATGATCTCCATGTATTCAGACTGCTCTGTTTAGTAGTCTAGATTAAATAAATTACCTTCTCTGAGGTCCAGAGAAGCTTCTGAGCTAATGTAAACACTAGAGTAATTACTTTTTTTTTCTGAAAGATCAGATAACACACAAGCTCTCACACTGCTGGCTGCCCGGGACCTGTGTGATGACTTCACTCCCTGCTATCAGATAAAACAAACAGCAGGGGAGAAGGAGTACACAGGTCAGTCACTTGGGAAACTAGAAGGTGATAGAAACATTTATAGCTCCTTAACAAAAAAAAGATGAACAACGCAATATATTTGGAAAACGTCTTCATTTAGTGCTCCCTACATTTTGAAAGCTATTCTTTGTAGTGAGACAACCCCTTTAAAGCTCTGTAGCCTTGCGTCCTCCTATTTAAACCCTTCTTTCTCCAATGTCCCTCTAACAAGCTCAGCTAGGAAAAGCAGAAATGTCAGTAGTCTGAACAGGAAGAGTGAGCCTAAAGCAGGCTGTGATGAGCAGGCTATTTAATTCTCCTTGAATATGGTGACACAAAAACTAAAAAAAATTTCCTGTGGTCCCTAAAACCACAATAGGCTTGGTCCGTAAATGATTAATCAGCTTAGACCCATTTTTTTATACTCCATAGGGAGTTTTGCACTAGTACACAGGGGGTAAGGAGTGGTAAAAATGTCCTCTGGAGGACCTGTCCTGTCCTGGATTACATGGACAGCCCACTGCATTGAATGGCCGCTGTGTAATGCTTCATGTTTCCTAGGGTGGCGCTGCAGGGAAACTCAACGCATCATCAGTTTTACTGATAAACTACAGCTGATCACTGGGGGTCCCAGCAGGGGACATGATAATTGTCAAGAGACCTTCTTAAGATGAGGATTTTCTAAGTGGACAAGGCTAAAACCAGTAGTTACCACTTTGGGCACGTTCCTCAATATTTGATGTGTTTTTGGACGAGATGTCCCTGTAATCAAACATGGAGAAGGAGGACATCTGAGGTGTTATTCTAGCCAGTGCTAATCCTTCCATCTTGTCCTACAAGGAGCCGTCTAGCTTAGCACCATTTTTAGAAAATCTGCACATCTGTCTTATATTTGATTTAGGAGGGCAGAAGCTTGGCTGGGTTTGGTTAGATTATGCAAGCAAGTCAGGTCTCTCTATGGTGTGTGCTGTTGAGATATTAGAAGTAC
>JAODAL010037480.1:0-40323 GCA_025379985.1 Phyllomedusa bahiana
GGGGGGGGGGCGGGGGGTTGTTTTTTTTGGGGGCGGGGGGGGGGGGGGGGGGGGGGGGGGGGGGGGTGGGGGGGGGGGGGGGGGGGGCCCCGGGGGGGGTTTGGGGGGGGGGGGGTGTCTGGCGGGGGGGGGGGGCGGGGGGGGGGGGGGGGGGGGGGGGGGGGGGGGGGGGGTTTTTGGGGGGGGGGGGGGGGGGGGGGGGGGTTTGGGGGGGGGGGGGTTGGGGGGTGGGGGGGGGGGGGGGGGGGGGGGCCGGGTTTTTTCCCCCCGGGGGGGGGGAGGGGGGAAAAAAGGGGGTGGGGGGGGGGGGGGGGGGGGGGGGGGGGGAGGGGGGGGGGGGGGGGGGGGGGGGGGAAATTTTTTTTTTTCCCCCAAGGGGGGGGGGGGGGGTTTTGGGGGGGGGGGGGGGGGGGGGGGGGGGGGTTTTTGGGTTTTTGGGGGGGGGGGGGGGGGGGGGGGGGGGGTTTTTTTTTGGGGGGGGGGGGGGGGGGAAAAAAAGGGGAAAGGCGGAAAAAAGGGGGGGGGGGGGGGCCCCCCCCCTTTTGGGGGGGGGGGGGGGTTTTTGGGGCGGGTTTTGGGGGGGGGGGGGGGGGGTTTTTTTTATTTATTTTTTTTTTTGTGGTTTTTTTTTTTTTTTTTTTTTTTTTGGTTTTTTTTTTTTTTTTTTTTTTTTTTTTTTTTTTTTTGTTTTTCTTTTTTTTTTTTTTTTTTTATGTTTCCTTTTTCCCCCTTTTTTTTTTTTTTTTCCTTTTTTTTCTTTAAATTTTTTTTTTTTACCATTTAGGTTTAAAAAATTTTGGGGGTTTTTGTTTTTTTTTGGGGGGGTAAATGGGGGAAAAAAAAATTTTCCCCCCCTTTTAAAAAAAATTTAAAATTTTTTTAATTTTAAAAAAAAAAACCCCCCCCCCGGGGAAAGGGGAAAAACCCTTTTTTTTTTTTTTGGGGGGGGGAAAATTTTTAAAATTTTTAAAATTTTAAAAAAAATTTTTAAAATTTCCCCAAATTAAAATTTTAAAAATTTTTTTTCCCCAAAAAAAAAAACCCCCCTTTTCCCCCCAAAAAAAAATTTTTTTTTTTTTTAAAAAAAAAAAAATTTGAAATTTTTCAAATTTAAAATTTAAAATTTCAAAAAAAAATTAAAAAAAAAAATTTTTTTTTCCCCAAAATTTCCCAACCCCCCCAAAAAAAAAAAAACCCCCCCCCAAAAAAAAAAATTTTTGGGGCCCCCAAAAAAAATTTTTCCCCCTTTTCCCCCCAAGTGGGGAAACCCCTTTTTTTTTCCTTTGTAAAAAAAATTTTCCCCCTTTCCCCCCCCAAAAAAACGGGTTTAAAAAAACCCCCCCCTTTTTTTTTTAAAAAATTAAAAAAATTTTTTTCCCCCTTAATCCAATTTTAAAAATTTTTTTCCCCCAAAAGGGAAAAAAAAAAAAAAAAAAAGGGGGCCCCCCCCCCCCCCCTTTTCCCCCGGGGGGGGGAAAAATTAAAAAAAGGGGGTGAGTTTTTTTCTGCCTTATACAAAATATCTTGGTCTCAATTTCTGCAGATTTATGGAATGCTAGGGAGAAGAGCAAAGGGTAGTGTCGAGCTTTTAGATGAGGGGTTTAAAATCAAATTCGAACCGAATTCAAGTGAATGAATTTTTTGGGTGAAATTGAAAACTTCCCCAATTGGAACCCCAAATCTAGTTTTAAAAAGGTTTTTCTCATACAGGGTTTGTGCTTTTCATGTTAAAGGGTCTTGCAAAAAAAAGTCCCCTTTAAATTTGGGGTCCGTTTGCAATGTCCCAACATTCCGAGTTTTCCTCTCTTTTATGGGCTGCATCAGGTCTCAGGTCGCTTTTGGGTCAGACCCCGTTTCTATCACTTTCCCGAATTTACTGCCAGCGCGGTTGTATATCTACGAGCTGTTCCTCTCCCTGATAGGCTGCCAGGGATTGGCCCCTATGCTACAGACCTGTTTATCTCTTCCCGATAGGGTGCCAGATGGTTACTATAGTACAGGGCCCCGTTCAATCTTTTGATATGCTGCCAACATGGTTGCTATTGCTACAGGGCTTGGGTTTAACCTCTTTTTGATAGGGTGCCAAATTCTTTTCACTATAGCTACAGGGCCTGGGTTCTCCCGCAGCCTAGTAGAAATCAGTAAAAAACACCCCTGAATTCAAAAAAAGAAACAACGAAAACAAAGGGCTGAGGTAGGGAAAAAGGGAGTGGCAAAACCCCTTTTTAAAACTTAGGTGTTTGTGAGGGTAAATTGCCTCTTCAAAGCCCTCCTGGTCCAGCAGGGTCCCCTGATTTTGGTGTCCTTTTTTGGGTTTTCTTCTGGTTAGTGATTCAGGGCTGGAAAAATTTTTCTTGATCGTGGGCCCCCATGATGAGGTAAATCAACCCTTTTTTAAACCCTTTTTTAAAAAGCCCTAACCACAACTTTTGGTAAGGGCATGTCCCCACGGGATTGGGTTTTTTGGCCCGGTTTTTTTAGCTGGTTTTTCGGGTTTTTTAGACCGCCCCCAAAAAAAGGCCCAAAATGAGCCAAAATTTTGCTCTATTTAAAAACCCCTGCAGCAGTCCCCCCTGTCCCCCCCGCACGGGTTTTCCGCCGGCGGTTTTTTCGCCCGGGGGAAACCCGGGGACCCAAAAATTGAACATGCACAATCTTCCGTCTGGTTTCCGGACGGAACTTTTGCTCTCAAAGGGAAGGGGGGGGGGCTGTTTTTCCGCTCATTTGCGGAGGAAAAAACCGGGCACCCCCCCGGGGTGGGGGGGGCGCAAAGCAGGACAAAAATTCCGGCCCGGGAAACCGGCGGTAATTGCCCGTGCAGTTGGGAACGGCCCCCTTTTTGGGTTTAGTATACAGAAAGGGTTTGGTTTAGAGAAAAAAATTTTGCTTTGAATTTTCCCCCAAACTTGATTTTTTTCCGGGAAATTTTGGTTTAAAAAATCATCCAACTGAAATTAAAAGGGCCCCTCCAGACTGTGTTTGGGTTTTTAGATTGTAAAACCCTCCGGGAGGGACCTTTCTCCCCCTGTCCATTGTTAGTCACTTATTGTCACTTTTTAATTGTTTGACCAATTTTATTTATGTACCCGCCTGAAAAGTTAACAGCGCCGGAAACCAGGGCGCTCCAAATAAATGATAATTAATAATAGTAATAATAAACTGTTGCGCTTGTGGCTCACTCAAGGATCATGCAGAGAGTTCTCCATATCACCAGTTCTCTTAACAGATTGGAACAGACTGTGTCAAATTAAAGTAGATCAAGTCATCCATTTTAGTTAAAATAAAACATAAAAAGTTGAGGTCAGCGGTTGTTGCCGGTCACGCACATAGACTATGTCTGAGGTATTCACTAGAGGTACTGTAAAACAAGGTTCAAACAAGACCGACACCACATCTCAATGTAGCCACTGTGCTCCCTTGAGAGTAATAGGGCAAACGCTGAGTTCACTAGTATGGACTATAATGACTCTTCTTCATCACCGCTGGTATATGCTTTCTCTATGGGACCCTTCAGTAACGTGGCTAGTCCATTATAGAACTACATTTAGCCTTTTCATCTCTATGGGCTGTTGTCAGCTTGTAGGTTACAAGGGGAGCGACTGTGTTCTCCATTCTGCTCTATGGTGAAGTCCCAAGTACACGGGAGGTGCATGTGCTTGCTCCCATTTCTGTGCAATGTTTTGGAGTTCCCAGTACAGGGGAGGATGAGCTTGTGTTCTACCATTCTGTTCTATGGGGTTGCCAGTACCTGGGGAGCGCTGTGTTCTCCATTCTGCCTCATGATGGAGGTGTCTTCCGTAGTTAACAGGGCGAGCTCCTGTGTTTTTCGTTGTCCATTCGTTTGTATGGGAGTGAGTTCCCTAGTACAGGGGGGCGCTAGTGTGTAGTCCTCATTATGCTCTCTGGGACTGTTACCAGTACAATCGGGGACGTTTGCTCGGGTTCTCGAGCATTCTGTTATTCCACGGGCGGATCGTTATCAGTACAGGGGGAGCACTGTGGTTCTCTATTCTGTTACTATCGGGCCGTTCCCAGTACAGGGGAGCGGCTGTGTTCTCCATTCTGTCTATGGGAAGTTCCTGCAGTACGAGGAGAGGGCGCAGCTTCCATCGTGTTTCCTCCATTTCTGCTTCCTAATGGGATTGTTCCCCAACGATACCTGGGCGGGTTTCGCCGCCTTCGTTTTCTCCGTCCTCCTCTATGGTAGTTCCCAGTAAAGGGCGACGCGCTGTGTTCTCCATTATGCTATATGGGGAGTTCCAGTAACAGGGGAGCGCTCGCTGTGTTCTCCATTCTGATACTTGGGAGTTCACCAGTAGCAGGGGATTGAGCTCGCTGTGTTTTGTAATTCCTGTTCTATGGGTAGTTACCCAGGACAGGGGACACTGTGTTCTCCATTCTGTTCAATAGGAGTTCCAGTACAGGGAGCACTGTGTTCTCCATTCTGTTCTATGGAAGTTCCCAGATACAGAGGGATGCACTTGTGTCTTATTCTGTTCTATGGGGGGTTCCACAGTCACAGGGGAGCCCTGTGTTCTCCATTTATGTTCAATAGGGATTTCACAGTACAGGGGAGCGCTGTGTTCTCCCATTCTGTTCCTATGGGAGTTTCCCAGGAGTAAGGGGTGCCCTGTGTTCTCCATTCTGTTCATAGGAGTTACCAGTAAAGGGGAGCGCTGTGTTCTCCATTCTGTATTCGCTTATGGGAGTTCCAGTACAGGGGAGCGCTCGTGTTCTCCATTTTTGCTCTATGGGAGTTCCTGTTCAGGGGAATAAGTGCTGTGTTCTCCATTCTGTCTATGGGAGTTATCAGTACAGGGGAGCGCTGTGTTCTCCATTCTGTTCTATGGAGTTCACAGTACTGGGGAGTGCTAGTGTTCTCCATTTGTTCTATGGAGTTCCCAGTAAAGCAGGGAGCGCTTGATGTTCTCATTCTGCTCTATGGGAGTTCCCAGTACAGGGGAGCGTCTGTCATTCTCCGTTCCTCCTCTATGGTAAGTTCCAGTAAAGGGGGAGCGCTGTGTGTTCTCATTCTGCTCTATTGGATAAGTTCCCAGTACAGGGAGAGCGCTGTGTGTTTTTCCTCTGTTCTATGGGAGTTTCCCAGTACAGGAGGGAACACTGTGTTCATCCATTTCTGTTCTATGGGAGTTCCACAGTACAGGGAGAGCGCATGTGTTCTCCGTTCTGTTTCATTAGGACGTTCCGTACGGGGAGCGCTGTGTTTTCCATTCTGTTTTATATGGGATGTTCCAGTACAGGGGAGCACTGTGTTCTCATTCTTTTTCTATGGGCAGTTGCCAGTACAGGGGAGCACATGTGTTCTTCATTCTCCTCTTTTGGGAATTCCCAGTACAGAGGGAGCGCTGTGTTCTCCATTATCTCTAGGGAGTTTCCAGTACAAGGGAGCACTGTTGTTCTCCATTCTGTTATATGGGACGTTCCAGTTCAGGGGAAGCGGCTGTGTTCTCCGTCCTCCTCTATGGTATAGTTCACAGTACAAGGGGGAGCGCTGTGTTTCTCCATTATGCTCTAGGGAGTTCCCAGTACATGGGGAGCGTGTGTTTTTCATTCGGTTCTATGGGAATTCCCAGTACAAGGGGAAACACGGTGTTACTCCATCTGTTCTATGGGAGTGCCCAGTACTGGGGAGCGCTGTGTTCTCCATTCTGTTCCAATTGGAGGATTCCAGTACAGGGAGAGCGGCTGTGTTCTCCATTCTATTCTAAGGAGTTCCCAAGTACAGTGGAGCACTGTGTTCTTCATTCTGTTCTATGGGGATTTCACAGTACAGGGGTGCCATGTGTTCTCACTATCTGTTCTTTAGGAGTTCCCAGTACTGGGGAGCGGCTGTAGATTTGTGTTCTCCTTTCTGTGTCTATGGGAGTTCCCAGTACAGGGAGTTGCTGTGTTCTCCATCTGTTCTATGGGAAGTCTCACAGTTACGGGGAGCTTCTGTGTTCTCCATTATGTTCTTTGGGAGTTCCCAGTACAGGGGAGCGCTGTGTCTCCATTTGCTCTATGGGAGTCTGCCCCAGTCAGGGGAGCGCTGTATTCTCGTCCTCACTCTATGGGAGTCCCAGCAAAGGGGAGCGCTAGATGTGTTCTCCTTTCCTGCTCAATGGGAGTTCCAAGTACAGGGGAGCGCTGTGTTTTCACTCCTGTTCTATGGGAGTTCCAGTACAGGGGAAAACTGTGTTCTCCACTCTGTTATATGGGTTCCCAGTACAGGGGAGACGCAAGGTGTTCTCATTTTGTTTCAATAGGAGTTCCAGTACAGGGTGAGCAGCTGTGTTCTCCATTTCTGTTCTATTGGGAGTTCCCAGTACAGGGGAGCACTGTGTTACCAATTCTGGCCCCACCCGTTTCTTATGCGCTTTTCCCAGTACAGGGGGAGCACTGTGTTCTTCATTTCTCCTCTATGGGAATTCCCAGTACTGGGCTGAGCTCGCTGTGTTCTCCATTATCCTCTATGGGAGTTTCCCAGTATCAAAGGGAGCACTGTTGTTCTCCTTTTCTGTTCTATGGGAGTTCCCAGTAACAGGGAGGGGAACACTGTGTTTCATTGCTGTTCTATGGGAGGGTTCCAGTACAGGGGAGCACTGTTCGACTTCTGTTTATGGGAGCTGCTCACGTACAGGGGAGTGCGCTGTGTTCTACCATTATGCTATACTGGAAGTTCCTCCAGTACAGGGCAGCGCTGTGTTCTCCATTCTGCTCTATGGAGTCCCCATTACAGGGGAGCGCTGCGAGCAACTCAACTGTGTTCTCCATTCTGTTCATAATGGGAGTCCCAGTACAGGGGCACCCCTAGTGCTGTGTTCTCAATTCTGTTCTATGGGGAAGTTCCGCAGTTCAGGGGAGCGCTGTGTTCTCCATTCTGTTCTATGGGAGTTGCAAGTACAGGGGGTGCTGTGTTTCTCCATCTCTGATCTATGGGATGTCCCAGATACTAGGGGGATGCGTTGTGTTCTCCACTCCGTTCCTCCGTGTGTAGATTCCCAGGTACTAGGGGAGCGCTTGTGTCCTCCACTTCTTTTCTATGGGTGTTCCCAGTACAGGGAGCGCGCTGTACTGTATTCTCCCATTATGCTCTATGGGAGTTCATACAGAACTAAAGGGGACGCTGTTAATTGCCTCACGGGGCGATCTACTTATAATTCAACTTCTAGTTCTGCGAGAGAGAGGAAGAGTTCCCAGTTACAGGGGAACGCTGTGTTTCTACCATTCGTTCTATGGGAGTTCCCAGTACAGGGGAGCGTCTGTGTTCTCCATTCTGTTCATAGGAGTTCCCAGTACAGGGGGGCACTGTGGTTCTCCATTCTGTTCTATGGCAGAGTTTCCAGTACAGTGGGTAGCGATGTGTTCTTGCGCAGTTCTTCTCTATGGGGATTTCCCAGTTAGCGCTGAGGGGAGGCGCTTCGGGCTGTTCATCCTCATTATCCTCTATGGGTTTCCAGTACAAGGGAGCCACACTGTGTTTCTCCATTCTGTTCTATGGTGTGTTCCAGTACAGCGGGAACACCTGTTGGTATGTAGTATCCATTCTGTTCTATGGGAGGTCAAGTACCAGTGGTTGAGCACTGTGTTATCCATTGTTGGTTTCTTGGGAGTTTTGCAAGTACAGGTTGGAGTGCTTGTGTTATCCATTTGGATTCTCTCATGGTGAAGTTCCAGGTACAGGGCACGCGCTGTGTCTACACATTCTGTTCTAATAGGAGTTTCCCAGTACAAGGGGAGCGCACTGTGGTTCTCCTGAATTCTGGTATCTCATTAGATGGTATTGTTCCAAGGTCAGGGAGCCGCTGTGTTCTCCCAGTCGTTCTTTGACACTCTATGGGATCGATTCCCAGTACAGGGAAGCGCTGTGTTCTCCATTCTGTTCTATAGGGGTTCCCAGTACAGGGGCTCATGTGTGACCGTCCTTCCACTCTAAGGTGACACTTTTTGGGGCCCATTTCTAAGATAGGTGCGGAGCCCAGAGATGAGATCTACAACTATAACACTTTTATGTATTGGCGCAGTATATCCTATTGATAATAAGAGAGAGATAGTGCTGGGATCCAATAGTCCGCGCATTGGGTGGGAGATGAGGAAACCTCTTTAAGGAGAATTTAAATACATAAAATTATTAAAAATCAGAGACAAATAAACCGAATATTCAAGAATTTTACCCTGATTCAAACTGGGGAAAAATTATTATATTTCGTGCAGATACAGAACTTTCCTTTACACCGGGGATTGATCACAGCAGGAGTGATGGGGCTATTACATGACGGGAACGTATTCACTACTGCTACAATTGTGCAGTTGTCTTGTTTACTTCCTTTGTAAATACCTTATGGAAGAAGTTGGCTTTGCTGCTCCTGATATTCTTTCGCCGTTGCTGGGATTCTGACAGTTGTTCTTCTTTGTGTTTATTGGAGCGAAGGTCTCCTGGCGAGCGCGGTGGAATCAGACAGATCAATAATGTCTGCTGACGTCTTTAATTATTCTGATCTAATGTCTTCTTTAATCTCAGGGAAGATTCATTGCATGCAAACGGGGGCATCTGCTATTGTCATTTCAAATCCTTAGATTCAATGGATCATAGAGTTGAGGTTAGAAGTATGGGTTTAGATCAGTGATACATCTACATTATACATCCACATGATTCAAACATTGACATTATACTCAACATGATACTCATATCATCTAAGCATTATACTCACATGATACATACATTACATTATACTCACATGATACAAATATCTACATTATACTCGCTCACATGATAAAAAACATTCTACATTATTACTCACATGATACTAAACATCTACATTATACTCGGATGGATACAAAAACATCTACATTATACTCACATGATAAATACATTACATTATACTCATGTAATACATCTACATTTATATCACAGGATTAATATCTTGCTATCATTCATACATCATGGTGATACATACACTCTACATTTTACTGATGATACAAACATCTTAACATTATACGTCAAAGATACAAACATCTACATTATACTCAGATGATACAAATCATTCTACATTATACTACATGATAACAACAATCCTACTACTTAATACTCAGCATGATACATACATATCTACATTTTACTCACGATGATACATACATATACATTATACTAACATGATACATACATCTACATTATACTCACATGTTACAAATATTTCATTATACTCAACATAGATACATTATCTACATGTATACTACATGATACATACATTCTACATTGATACCTCACATGATTATACATACATCACAATTATCAATCAAATGATACAAAACATATCTACAATTATTCCTAACATGATAATTACTATTCTACATTAACTCAGAGGATACAAACATATACATGTATACATCTGATGATACATCACTAATTAACATTTATTATCAGATGATACATACATCTACATTTACGCTTGTAGTGACTACATACATCTACATTATACTCAGATGATACAAACAGGAACAGAGAAAGGCTGAAGACTGCAAATGAAGAAACATATCGGCAAGAACATCACTACTCATAATGAATGTCAGCAGTGTGATCTCACCATGTACAATACAAGGACATACATAGAGTAGAGGGGCATACGGAATGGTGTTGATTCAATGGAATTGCCAGAAAGAAAAAGAGAGGCAGTGTGGGAAACTTTTAGGCGGTCCTCTGGACATGACAGGTTTGATGCTGTCTTTCAGGCTCAGTGGCAAGGAAAGAGAGGCACAAAGCAGGAGACAGGATGCAAAGGTCCCATGGGCCTAGTTAGAAGTTGCGAAGTATTTGATATATACACAAAATCAGGCTCAGAACTGGCAAACTAAGAGGAACAGGAAAAACCATGGAGCAAGGGACAGAGTTTTGCTTAAAGGGGTTTTATCGTTTCATTTTTGGCAGAGTTTATACTGGTTGCTAAGGAGAGACTTATGAAAGTGACCCAAAGTGTGCAGTGAGATTTCATTCTGTGTGAGCGTGGGGGAGCGAGTAGAGATCTCAAGCTGTCGGAGACTAAGGAGGTGTAAAGTAAGAGTGTTACGTATTAGTGTCATATCTATCATTTCTCACTCCT
This sequence comes from Phyllomedusa bahiana, assembly GCA_025379985.1. Lineage (NCBI taxonomy): Eukaryota > Metazoa > Chordata > Amphibia > Anura > Hylidae > Phyllomedusa > Phyllomedusa bahiana. The sequence goes on from JAODAL010037480.1 coordinate 10,098, forward strand.
CTACATACTTTGTATATTAGAATGGGAATTTGACATCAAAACTCTGGGGGAATAGATGGGTGATTTTTTTTCTCTGTCTCTCTCTCACACATACAGTGTTATATCATTGCAGATTATTACACCTCGTAACCTCTACACGATATGCAGAATACAAAACTATTACACTTTATCTTTTTGTGTTTACATGGGACTGCACATGATCTCTCTCTCTGCTGCAGAACCACTGATTGCTGTCAGTGAACGAACGCAGCAAACCCCGCACCGCACATGTCGACTGATCGCTGTCAGTGAACAAACGCAGCAAACCCCGCACACGTGAACACATGCATTCAGATTCTCTCTCTATCTCATCCCTGTTCACACATATACCTGCGCGCTCCCGTCCACAGCTACTCCGTGTCACGCGCGTTTCCGAATACGACGGGGGGGCGGAACTCGTCTCTGTGTACACATGTCCCTGCTCCCTCCCATACACAGCCTCTCCCCTGCTACTCCTTCTGACGCGCGTTCCCGAATAGACGGGGCAGACCGGGCTAACCCACGGGTTCCCCTAAATTCGTCGCTTCTACCTGGGCATAACCCAACCGGAGCTCTCTCTCTCTCTCGCTCTCTCGGACCTGGGCGTAACCCGACCGGAGCTCTCACTTCCAACAATTAAACAAACGTCCCTTTCTCTTAAACCATAGCACTTTGCTTATGGTAACCAAGGGCCTACAAGCTTAGATTTATCGTCCCCACCTGTTGAACTATGTACTTTGAAATGAGAAAACCCCTTTAAACTGCTTATCCGTCCATGGGAGAGGTAGAAAAGCAGAGAGCAAGAGACAGAGTATAAGGAGCATGTACAGCAGCTGTAGGCTGTGCTCCCAGAAGCAACTCTACTGGTGGAGCCGAAGAATGAATTTCCTCTAGTGGGCCGCGGGCACCCCAGGCCCACACTGCACAACTCTAGGAGGGTGCTCAGTGGAAGATCAACTGATAAGTCACAAAATATGCCAATTTCAGAAAATCCACAGCACAACATGTGATTTTGTTGAAAACGGGACTATTTATTCTTAATTAGGATTCAAGAGAATTTTTCATAAGCAGAAGAGGAAAGGAAAAAGAAAAATGCAACAACTGATACCTTGGGCTTCCTAGAGAGAGTCCTGTTAATCAGTTGGTATTATGCCGTATGATAATTAAGACTGTAATTAAGAAAATCTAGGTTTTGGTGCAGCCACTCTGGGTCCATTTTCCAGTTTGCGGAATAATGGTTCAGAGAACATGTGGTTGCAGGAACGTTGATCAGGCTGTCTGCTCCAGACTAACGCTCCTGCTACCACATGTATATTGCTAGACAAAATCTCGGGATGATCGGAAATGATGCACAATTTGAAGACCGTCTACCCCACATCCGGAGCAGGGAACCTTCATCACGGGGTTACCCAACAGCATCCTTCAGAGCCACAACCATTAAACTGGGACCTTCTCAAGCAAGATTGATAAATCACTGCACAACCAATCCTCAAAACCCAGGGATAACTCTAGACTCTGAACCAATATTCCACAAACTGGAAAATGAAGCAGAGTATCCGCTCCCCAAGCTGGATCTTCATAATTATGGTGTGTAGCAGATATAACACGGCATAATAACAACAGAACTGACTAAAGGACTCTCTCTAGAAATCCCAGGGAATCAATTGTCCCATTTATCCTTTTTTTCCTCTTCGGCTTGTGAAAAAATCTCTTCAGTGCAAAAAAAATAAATTTGCCATTCTTGCCACTTAATCACATGGCGTGCCATGGATATGATATTGTGCAGTAGCCAGTGTCAGACTTGGATGCCGGGGACCCATCAGTGAAGGTGATTCTTCGGGCCCCCAGTGGAGATGATTTTTGGGACCCTCCAGTGGAGATGATTCTTGGGACCCTCCAGTGGAGTTGATTCTTGGGGCCCTCCAGTGGAGATTATTCTTGGGACCAACCAGTGGAGATGATAATTGGGCCCACCCGTGGGGGTGAAAATTGGGACCCTCCAGTGGAGTTGATTCTTGGGGCCCACCAGTGAGTTGATTCTTGGGACCCTCCAGTGGAGTTGATTCTTGGGGCCCACCAGTGGAGTTGATTCTTGGGACCCTCCAGTGGAGATTATTCTTGGGACCCTCCAGTGGAGATTATTCTTGGGACCCTCCAGTGGAGATGATTCTTGGGCCACATGGTGTATTCTGGGCCACCGTGAGTGATTATTGGGGCCACAGTGGAGCTGATTCTTGAGCCCACCAGTAGAGTTGATTCTTGTGCCACCAGTGGAGTTGGGTTCTTGGGGCCACCAGTGGAGTTGATTCTTGGGGCCATCAGTGGAATTGATTTTTGGGGCCACCAGTGGAGGTGATTCCTGGGGTCACCAGTGGAGTTGATTCTTGGGGTCACCAGTGGAGTTGATACTTGGGGCCCACCAGTGGAGGTGATCCTTGGGGCCACTAGTGGAGTTGATCCTTGGGGCCACCAGGGGAGTTGATTCTTGGGTCCCACCAGTGAAGTTGATTTTTGGATCCCTCCAATGGAAAAGATTCCCAAGTCACTGGGGCACACTGGAGTTTTCCTCCCCACCCTCCCCCTTCCAGTTGACCAAACCTGGTAGTAGCTATTGGGTGTGTCTCAAGAATCAACTCCACTGGTCGGTCCCAGGAATCAGCTACACTGGTTTTCCTCAAGAGTCAACTCCACTGGTGGACCCCAAGATTTAATTCTACTGGAGGGCCCCAAGGATCAACTCCTCTAGTTGGCCCCAATAATCCAATCCACTGGTGTGTCCCAAGAACCATCTCAACTGGAGGGCCCCAGGACAAAACTCCAGTGGTGGGCCCCAAGAATCATTTCCACTGGTGGGCCCCAAGAATCAACTCCAATGGGGCCCCAAAAATCACCTCCACTATTAGCCCCCAAGAATCATCTCCACTGGTGGGCCCCAAGAATCACCTCCACTGGTGGCCCCAAGAACAACTCCAATGGGCCCCAAGAATCACCTCCACTTTGGGCACAAGAATCACTCCACTAGTGGAACCCCCAGAATCACCTCCATGGTGGGCCCAAGAATCACCTCCAACTTGGATGGTCCCAATAAAACAATTGTGGCAATTTGTTGTTTTTTGTTTTGTACAAACTTAATTTGACCTCTTATTATATTGTTTGCATAAGAATTTGGGAAGAAGGGCTATCAAGCAGCAGAAAAGAGAGCAAAGCTGTAACATGGAGCAAGGAAGAAGGGGTAGAGAGGACTGTGCAGCTGTGACTGAATGGTCATACAGTTCTATGGTGATACAGATGAGAGCAAGGAGGGACAGAGAGGACTGTGCAGCTGTGGCTGAGTGTTCACACAGTTCTACGGTTATACAGACGAGAGCAGGGAGGGACAGAGAGGACAGTGCAGCTGTGACTGAATGGTCATACAGTTCTATGGTTATACAGATGAGAGCAGGGAGGGACAGAGAGGACTGTGCAGCTGTGACTGAATGGTCATACAGTTCTATGGTGATACAGATGAGAGCAGGGAGGGACAGAGAGAACTGTGCAGCTGTGACTGAATGGTCATACAGTTCTATGGTTATACAGACGAGAGCAGGGAGGGACAGAGAGGACTGAGAAGCTGTGACTGAATGGCCAAATAAACCGTTCTATGGTTATACAGACGAGAGCAGGAGGGGTAGAGAGGACTGTGCAGCTGTGACTGAAGGGTCATAATAGTTCTATAGTTCTACAGAGGAGCAGAGGGACAGAAGGACTGTGCGGCTGTGACTGAATGGTCATCAGTTCTATGGTTATAAAATGAGAGCAGGGAGGGACAGAGAGGTCTGTGCAGCTGTGACTGAATGGTCACACAGTTCTATGGTTATACAGATGAGAGCAGGGAGGGGTAGAGAGGACTGTGCAGCTGTGACTGAATGGTCATACAGTTCTATGGTTATACAGACGAGAGCAGGGAGGGGTAGAGAGGACTGTGCAGCTGTGACTGAATGGTCATATAGTTCTATAGTTCTACAGATGAGAGCAGGAGGGACAGAGAGGACTGTGCAGCTGTGACTGTACAATTACACAGTTGTATGATCAAAGAGTGACTGCAGGACTGTGCAGCTGTGACTGAATAGTCTTTAGAAGGCATGGAAAAGCCTTGTTGATGTCATCAGGAATCATCTCAGACAATTGCACATAATAATAATTATACAACCATACGGCAACTATCCCCAATATTTTCAGTCCTCTCAATACAAATCCTTTCACTTTTCATTACATTCTAGAATTCATCACAGAATATGGAAATAAATATTGTATTTGTCAGAAATGTTTATGGGAGAAGGAAGCCGAAAAAACATGTTCCAGAGCTGACACAGCGGCTAATGGGCCCTGATGAGGAAAGATGTGGAGGAGCCTCGGGCTGGGGATTGTCATTTAGCTTTTCTGTATTGTTAAACCTTTAATCTTTGAAAGGTCTGAAATTTTAAAGTACAAAAACTGTAAAAAAAAAAAAGAAACAGGAAAATAAAATTGTAGCTAAATGGAAATTCTCGCTATGACAGGATGTAATGTATGAAAGGTCAATTTCCCATACAATATCTTTTTCAATAAAGGTCTGATAGGTCAATGAAGAGATCACAGGCAAAAGCTTTACAACGAGGAACCATAAGTGATGCAATAAATAAATTTGAGGATAAAAGTCCAAACACACCCACATACATACATATACACACATACACAGATACATACAGTATACACACATACACAGATACATACAGTAATCACACATACACAGATACATACAGTATACACATATACACATGTATACACAGATACATACAGTATACACACATACACAGATACACACAGTGTACACACATACACATGTATACACAGATACATACAGTATACACACATACACAGATACATACAGTAATCACACATACACAGATACATACAGTATACACACATACATACACAGATACATACATTATACACACATACACAGATACAGATACCTACAGTATACACACATACACAGATACACACAGTGTACACATATACACATGTATACACAGATACATACAGTATACACACATACAAAATAACATACAGTATACACAATTCCATGTATACACAGATTCATTCAGTAATCACACATACACAGATACATACAGTAATCACACATACCCAGATACATACATGTGTTTTATAGCCCCTTATATGCGAGTCTAATAGATAGATGGTGACGCACACCTAAGTATTAGGGGAATAAGGTGGGTGCTAAACGTGGAAAAGAAATATATGCAAATATTATACAAATGTATTAATAGCGGGCAGATGGTCATTCCAACATAGTATCAAAAAACATACTAAACAAGTGCTGTTAACAAATGAAATCCTAATAGGATACAGCATAGATGTCAATATGGAGTACGACGTTTCGGCAGAATGCATTTATCAAGTGACATCAATCAGGAAGTAGAAGAGGAGATATGTCATATAATGTAGATAGAGGTCAGGACTCAATAGGAGCACACATACGAAGTACAAGTCTCCCTGAGGAATGGAGTATAATCTCCTCTGTGCGGTGGAGAAGAGTCACTGACTGCGGGTAGGAGAGCGTGGACAAAGACGTCCGGTGTGCTGCAGGAACAGCACATACAGGGCTGCCCACACTAACACCTTCTAGCTGTCTGAAAGCAGCATGATTTACAGGTGAAGCACGGTGAACCCCCCACCATTAAAGGGGTCGTCTCACTACAGGGATCGCTGCTTTTTGTGTTAAAGATCTTGCAAAAACAAGTCACTTTGCAATATGTGTCCATTAACAGTGTCCTACCTATTCCTAGATATCCCCTCTTGTATGGGCTGCATCAGCTCCTCAGGTCGCTATAGCTACAGACCTGTTCCAGCTCTCCTGATAGGCTGCCAGTACTGGTTGCTATAGCTACAGACCTGTTCAATCTCTCCTGATAGGCTGCCAGCACTGGTTGCTATAGCTTCCGGCCATGTTTGGTCTCTCCTGATAGGCTGCCAGCACTGGTCGCTATAGCTACAGACCTGTTTGGTCTCTCCTGATAGGCTGCCAGCACTGGTCGCTATAGCTACAGACCTGTTTGATCTCTCCTGATAGGCTGTCAGCACTGGTTGCTATAGATACAGACCTGTTCAATATCTCCTGTTAGGCTGCCAGCACTGGTCGCCAGTTTTACCTTCGCTGATCACATGACTCCCCTGGACGTATCCGGCAATGTGCACTCTGACAATGTTGTATCTCTGGGCGTGATATGAATACACAATATCAGGGCTTGCTGTATACTTTGCACCATGCCTTGAGTTTACAGATCCAGTTTGAGGGATGTTGCCGGGGTGATTACATTTGCGGACGCGCCATAGATCATCGCTTTCTTTTTTTTTTCCTTTTCCTAATTGCTTCTCTATTATCTGGTTCTTGAAACAGAATCCATTAATCACTTGTGCACAGATAACACCACCACGGAATTTCTTCCCTTAATACAGAGGAACCATTAGCCTGGGAAAGATGGCAGCTGTACTGAGAGCAATGAAACGGCTGGATAACCGCCAAGTGTAAATGTTGGGGAAGAACGTGCAATAAAACCTTAAGAGGCGCGCGGCTCATTGGGGACGGTCCTGTCCGAGGGTCGGGTGCAGAATTCTCCTGCATCAGCAAAAAGTAACAAATCCGCGGCTTCATTGGTTTGAAGGTGGTGGGGGGTGGGGTGGGGGTTCACAGCTCCTATATAGATCTATGTATCTCCATGGAAACAATCCCCATGTCATTGATCCTGCAGTCATGCTTCTCCCCTCTACAGCTACTGATGGGTACTGTGGTTATTATTATTATTATTATTATTATTATTATTATTATTATTATGTAGATTAGCAACAAGCAGGGCCAGATGAAAAGGAAGAGTGACCGCAGCATCAGATAACGGGATTTTATAGTAGCTCCAATGATCATACAGAGCTCAGCACAAGAGCTGTTGACACAAAACGATAGGAAATAATAAAGACTTTTGCAACATTGATTCAAACTTCATTTTAGATACATTGTAGCCAATACAAAAAGCTGTAGTGAAGGCTGGTGTCAGACAGGGCTGTTAAGGGCCTACCAGGGAAGTTGATCCTTGGGCCCGCAAACAACTAATGTACCACATATATAGACCACTCAAGTGATAGCTATATAGTCCCTCCAGTAGGTAGGTATATAGGCATCCAGTTGAAAGATATACAGGCACCCAATAGATAGGAATATAGTCCCCCTAGTAGATAGGTATGTAGGCTCCCAGTAAGTAGATAGGTATATAGGCTCCCAGTAAGTAGATATATAGCACCCCTGGGTAGGTAGGTATATAGGCACCCAATAGATAGGAATATAGGCCCCTAGAAGATAGGTATATAGGCTCCCAGTAAGTAGATAGGTATATAGGCTCCCAGTAAGAAGATATATAGCACCCCTGAGTAGGTAGGTAGGTATATAGGTCTCCCAGTAGGGAGATATATAGGCCTCCCTGTAGGTAGGTATATAGGCCATCCCATAGAGAGATGTATGGGCCACAGTAGGTATGCATATAAGCCCTCAGTAAGAAGGTATATAGGCACTAAGTAGCTAGGTAAGAAATCACCCCCACCCCCTTCCCCCAGTATGTGGGTAGTCACCTCGTCCTTAATAAAGCTCTCTTTTTAATAACTGAACATAAAAAATAAAACTCACCTCTCCCTGTTCCTCCGCCGAGCTGACTGCTCCTGCGGTTTGTGTCTGGTGCAGGCAATGCGATGACATCATGTCTCCTTCTCCAGGACACTACTTCTGGTATCCTGTATGTCTCAAGTCTAAAGTAGGCTGTGCTCTAAAAGAAGTAGCAGTGTAGGTGGCGTGATGACACCATTACATCATGTCACCTGTGCCTGCATCCCATGGAAGTGATCATCAGGGCAGGAAGCCAATGGCTCCCTGCTCCTCCATAGTTTTTAAGTATATGCACGTACAGATGAAAATATGCGCTAGAGCTCAGGGCATCCATGGGATTCACCACCTCCTTAGTGGGCCAGTCTGTGTCTGGTAAAGGCATCATAGCTGTTAATTGCCCTGGTGTGGTGGTGGTGGTAAGTTCTCACTGCTATGCAACAGATTACCCCTCAGTGCTTGTCGGACCTCTTCTGGGTACCTTCTATTTAGGCAATAGAAAAAGAAATCATGGAACTTAGTATAAGAACAATCCTCATATTGGAGAAATGTGTGAGGACAAGGATGATGAATTAAGCGCTCACAAAGGAAGATGGACTGAATGCTTCCTACCCAGAGAGAAACCTGCATCTGAAGAACTTAGTGACCTGGAAGCTGATCCTGAAGCTCCATCGCTCGGGGTGGACTATGAACCTGCTTCATTGGGTATGGTGTATGTTAACCCATTGCAGGAAGGTGATCTCTATGGTCCGTGCTGACGTTTTCTTTGGTGGCTGCTCCACAAGGAGATGATGCAGCTGGACATAGGTGGAAATGTAGTCTCTTCATTGGAGAATTCTCAATGGCTTTACTCAAATGAAGCACTTCAGGCTTAGTGATTACAAACACATAGGGGATGTCAGTATTTTGTAATGGACACTTGGAATATGCTGGGCAACCCAATCAGTCGAATGAGTGTCAGCAATAGGGTATATCCAGCATGGTGCACTACATGTACCTGTATGACTGCTCCTATGGAAGCCTTATCTATGTGCATGTGTAATACCCCCTCATGTATATGGGGGTCACTAATAGGCTGTATCCAGCATGGTGCACCACACATAGCTATATGACTGCTCCTATAGAAGCCTTATCTATATGCAGATATAATACCCCTCATGTATAGTATGGGGGTCACTAATAGGCTGTATCCAACATGGTGCACTACACGTACCTGTATGACTGCTCCTATAGAAGCCTTATCTATGTGCATGTGTAATACCCCCTCATGTATAATATGGGGGGTCACTAATAGGCTGTATCCATTATGGTGCACTACACGTACCTGTATGACTGGTCCTATAGAAGCCTTATCTATCTGTGATTGTAATACTAGATGTTACTACCTCAGGCGTGCAAGTGGTTGTTTATCAATATTTTTGTACCTGACAAATCTCCCACGCTTGGTACTGTGGCTCTTCTGTCCACTGGTGGGAATTGGTTCTTATCCAATGTGCAATTATGTACTAAACAATTGCCCCCTTCATGACAGTACAGTCATGGCCAAAGGTTTTGAGAATGACACAAATCTTATATTTTCACCTGATCTGTTGCCCTCTGGTTTTTCTGTGTGTTTGTCAGATGTTTTTATCACATACAGAAATACAAGTGCAATCAGATTATGATTAACAAAAGCTTTTATTGACAGTTAGAATGAGTTAATGCAGCAAGTCAATATTTGCAGTGTTGACCCTTCTTCTTCAGGACCTCTGCAATTCTCCCTGGCATGCTCTCAATCAACTTCTGGACCAAATCCTGACTGATAGCCGTCCATTCTTGCACAATCAATGCTTGCATTTTGTCACAATTTGTTGGTTTTTGTTTGTCCACCCCTCTCTTGATGATTGACCACAAGTTCTCAATGGGATTAAGATCTGGGGAGTTTCCAGGCCATGGACCCAAAATCTCTATGTTTTGTTCCCTGAGCCATTTAGTTATCACCTTTGCTTTATGGCAAGGTGCTCCATCATGCTGGAAAAGGCATTGTTGATCACCAAACTGCTCTTGGACGGTTGGGAGAAGTTGCTCTTGGAGGACATTCTGGTACCATTCTTTATTCATGGATGTGTTTTTAGGCAAGACTGTTAGAGAGCCGATTCCCTTGGCTGAGAAGCAACCCCACACATGAATGATTTCTGGATGCTTTACAGTTGGCATGAGACAAGACTGGTGGTATCGCTCACCTTGTCTTCTCCGAACAAGCTGTTTTCCAGATGTTCCAAACATTCGGAAAGGGATTCATCAGAGAAAATGACTTTACCCCAGTCCTCAGCAATCCACTCCCTGTACCTTTGGCAGAATATCAGTCTGTCCCTGATGTTTTTTCTGGAGAGAAGTGGCTTCTTTGCTGCCCTCCTTGACTCCAGGCCTTGCTCCATGAGTCTCCGCAGTCTCACAGTGCATGCAGATGCACTCACACCTGCCTGCTGCCATTCCTGAGCAAGCTCTGCACTGCTGGTAACCCGATTCCGAAGCTGAAACACTTTTAAGAGACGGTCCTGGCGCTTGCTGGTCTTTCTTGGCTGCCCTGGAGCCTTTTTGGCAACAATGGAACCTCTCTCCTTGAATTCCTTGATGATGCGATAGATTGTTGACTGAGGTGCAATCTTTCTAGCTGCGATACTCTTCCCTGTTAGGCCAGTTTTGTGCAGTGCAATGATGAGTGCACGTGTTTCTTTAGAGATAACCATGGTTAAAAGAAGAGAAACAATGATGCCAAGCACCAGCCTCCTTTTAAAGTGTCCAGTGGTGTGATTCTTACTTAATCATGACAGATTGATCTCCAGCTCTGTCCTCATCAACACCCAGACCTGTGTTAATGGAGCAATCACTGAAACAATGTTAGCTGGTCCTTTTAAGGCAGGCCTGCAATGAAGTGGAAATGTGTTTTGGGGGAAAAAGTTCATTTTCTAGGCAACTATTGACTTTGCAATTAATTGCTGTTAAGCTGATCACTCTTTATAACATTCTGGAGTATATGCAAATTGCCATTATAAAACCTGATGCAGGAGACTTTGTAAAAATTAACATTTGTATCATTCTCAAAACTTTTGGCCATGACTGTAGGTGTGAGCAATTGTTCATCAGTATCTGCCCCGAGTGGCTTCCTCCATGTACCATAGGGGCTTTAATTGCATCCCACCAGACTGATGTAACCAGTTACGAATGGTCTGAGGTGACACTTGGGGCCTCTCACCTCCATTAAACCTGCCTGGACTTGTGCTGCGTTCATCCTCCGGCTCCGCAGTGCATGGGTTACAATGAAGCGCTCGTCAGTGTGTGATGGAGACACAGGACGTCGAGTGCTTTGCTTTTCTGTGACTCTTCCAGTCTCTCTGTATCTCTGATACAACCTGCCGATGACACTCAGTGGCCACTTCCGTCTGAGAGCCTCCTGCTTGAAGCCTGGCAATGGCGAGGTCCTGCTGATGACACTCTGTGACACTCTAAGCTCAGTGGCCACTTCCATCTGAGAGCATCCTGCTTGAAGCCTGGCAATGGCGAGGTCCTGCTGATCAATTGTAAGGTGTTGTCTTGGTCTCATGATGTCACAATGTGAACAGCAGGATGAGGAGGACGGTTTAAATCCCAATTCACATTGATCCCCTAAATGTATTGGGCGATTCAGGGATCAAACACCTGTTGGGAATTTGGCCATTAAGCTCCTTGTTAGAGATCAGCAAGTTGTGCAGAAAGTCCTGAAACATTGAACAGTTGGACAAGTGCAGCTAAAAGGGAACAGATCGCCTCATTTAGGGCATTTAAAAAAAAATAAGAAATTTTATATTCATCCTGAAATTTTAACCAAATGCCAAATGTCTAACTTTTGTGAGTAGTGTATATAGGTACACAGCACTTAGTAGTTCTCATGAGGGGATAAATACAGTCATGGCAGGTGATAACATTTTACCTCTGACTCCTCATTAGGGGCTCAGACGTTGCACGCTCTTGGAGTAGGGCTCTGTTACCACGGACTCTCTCATGCTTGGTCTCTCACTAGCAGCACCCATTCATTGCTCAGAATGCCTCAGCCTCTACACCAGCAATACTCACTTGAAGACTCAGATGTCAAAGATGACTCAGATGTTACAGATGTCTCACTCCTGTTCCATAAGTCCTCTAGCCTCAGCTGCCTCTTGCTACTCACAGTCTTTTAAGGTTGATAGAGATTGTCCTCTGGTGGGCTCCAAGAATCAACTCCACTGGTGGCGCCAAGAATCAACTCCACTGGTGGCCCCAAGAATCAGCTCCACTGGTGGGCCCCAAGAATCAACTGCACTGGTGGCTCCAAGAATCAACTCCGCTGGTGGAGACCAAGAATCAACTTCACTGGGGGCTCCAAGAATCATCTCCACTGGTGGCCCTAAGAATCATCTCCACTGGTGGCTCCAGGAATCAACTTCACTGGTGGACTCCAAGAATCATCTCCACTGGTGGCCCTTAGAATCATCTCCACTGGTGGCTCCAGGAATCAACTCCACTGGTGGATCCAAGAATCATCTCCACTGGTGGGCCTCAAGAATCAACTCCACTGGTGGCCCCCAAGAATCATCTCTACTGGTGGGCCCAAGAATCAACTCCACTGGTGGCCCCCCAAGAATCATCTCCACTGGTGGCCCCACGAATCAACTCCGCTGGGGGGGGCCCCAAGAATCATCTTCACTGATGGCCCCAAGAATCATCTCCACTGGTGACCCCAAGAATCATCTCCACTGGTGGGCCCCAATAATCAGCTCCAATGGCGGGCCCAAGAATCAACTCCACTGCTATGCTTCAAGAATAATCTCCACTGGTGGAGTGGAGTTTTTTGCCCAAAAAACTTTTTGGATGTGCAGACCAAACTTTTTTTTAGATTATGGGGTTAAACAGGTGTGGTCACAGCTAGCAGGACATTACAGCCGACTCCTGCTTTGGATGGTGCAGGCACAGCTTCTGAGCCAGCACCATCCAGCCCAACAGGGAGACTTAAAGGGGTTGTATCATTTCATAGAATGGGTCTCAGAATAAGGGGACAGTGAAAACAAGCAACTTTGCAATAGGATGTCATTAGCAAAGCTGTCTTGTTTTCATGGTCTCCCTTCCTTTCCTGTGCTGTGCTCCCTGTTCAGCTGCTCCGGTCGGATCCCTCCCCCTGGCCTTCAATTGGCTGCCGCCTCTACTCATTAGCATTCCACCAAGCCCCCAGTCGTAATCACAGGAGCGCACATTCCTGCGCATATTTCCTGCTCCCCCTGCCTCTGTGTTCCTCTGCTACATTCCTGCGCATGCTCCCTGTTCCCCCTGCCTCTGTGTTCCTCTGCTACATTCCTGCGCATGCTCCCTGCTCCCCCTGCCTCTGTGTTCCTCTGCTACATTCCTGCGCATGCTCCCTGCTCCCCCTGCCTCTGTGTTCCTCTGCTACATTCCTGCGCATGCTCCCTGCTCACCCTGCCTCTGTGTTCCTCTGCTACATTCCTGCGCATGCTCCCTGCTCCCCCTGCCTCTGTGTTCCTCTGCTATATTCCTGCATGCTCCCTGCTCCCCCTGCCTCTGTGTTCCTCTGCTACATTCCTGCGCATGCTCCCTGCTCCCCTGCCTGTGTTCCTCTGCTACATTCCTGCGCATGCTCCCTGCTCCCCCTGCCTCTGTGTTCCTCTGCTACATTCCTGCGCATGCTCCCTGCTCCCCCTGCCTCTGTGTTCCTCTGCTACATTCCTGCGCATGCTCCCTGCCTCTGTGTTCCTCTGCTACATTCCTGCGTATGCTCCCTGCCTCTGTGTTCCTCTGCTACATTCCTGCGCATGCTCCCTGCCTCTGTGTTCCTCTGCTACATTCCTGCGCATGCTCCCTGCTCCCCCTGCCTCTGTGTTCCTCTGCTACATTCCTGCGCATGCTCCCTGCCTCTGTGGTCCTCTGCTACATTCCTGCGCATGCTCCCTGCTCCCCATGCCTCTGTGTTCCTCTGCTACATTCCTGAGCATGCTCCCTGCTCCCTCTGCCTCTGTGTTCCTCTGCTACTAGTAAAATGAGTCCAGTCATGCTCAGTAGCCTGGAGTCATTTTAGTAAGCAAACAACTTCCTGCTTCGCTTCCGTCAGTGCAATCACACGGCAGCAAACAGACATCGTCTCTTTACAGGCAGGATGGATGGATGGCAGGATGGATCCATCCATCCATCCGTCCATCCATCCGTCCATCCATCCATCCGTCCATCCATCCATCCATCCGTCCATCCATCCGTCCATCCGTCCATCTGTCCGTCCATCCGTTCGTACATCCATCCATCCATCAATCCGTCCATCCATCCATCCATCCGTCCATCCGTCCATCTGTTCGTCCATCCGTCCGTACATCCATCCGTCCATCCGTCCATCCATCTGTCCGTCCGTCCATCCATCCATCCTTCCGTCCGTCCATCCATCCATCCATCCTTCCATCCATCCATACATCCGTCCATCCATACATCCATCCATACACCCATACATCCGTCCATCCATCTGTCCATCCATCTGTCCATCCATCCCTCCATCCGTCCATCCAGCCTGCCTGCCATCCATCCATCTGTCCATCCATCCATCTGTCCTTCCGTCTTTCCTCTCAGTGAGGGAGGTTAGCGGCACATCACTCCAGGCAGCAAACTCTCCATTGGAGGATGTCTGCAGAGCTCTGCTATCCACTCCCTCTGCTCTCACACAATGACACTGTCTCGGGAGCGAGCACAAACAATGAGGGGGGAAGGATGATGTCATCCCCCTTCAGTTAAGAAGCACCCAGCTGGGAGGAGAAGCAACGCCCCTGGATTTCAGGAACTGAGAGAATCAAGCTTCAAGAAAACAGCCGAACTGATGAAGCAATACATCCCCCTTAAGAACTTTATCAGGTTCCCGGGTGGACCCTTCTTCCAGAAATCCAGTTGGCAAGTATCACAGCCTTAGAGATGTCTCTTTGTTACATTGTATTTTGTGAGACTGCGGGATCTGATTGCACATGCACAGCATAGAGACTACACACAGTCTTCAGTCTATCACCATGCAGCGCATTGTTCTGCATGGGATCTGCAGGCACAAAACAACAGGAAATGTTGAATGAGAACTTTTGAAAAGTTGATTTTTAGTTCATTTTCGATACATTAGAAAAATGACAAAAACTTGTTGTGTGGGGAAGTTGCTGGATGTTTGCGCCCCCTCCCCTCCCGCATGCTCCGCGCATCCTCTGCTTCCTGCATTAGAGACATTTCTTTGTTACACTTTACTTTGTTTGCTCCATACAATCTTCTAATCTTCCAGCGACATAATTAACGCCTAATTGAAATTCTTCACTGTCGCTGACAATTCTCACAGAAACGAAACAATATGAAAATGGAGAAGGCGGCGAGGAGATGAAAGCCGAGCGCTCGCTAATGGGAAGAGTTCAACACTTGGAGATGACAATGGCGCCAGCAGGAAGGTACTGCCCCCCTTCCCTCCCCCGACACTGTACCAGGTTTGTTAATCCCTTTGGTATGATCACCTGTGATTTGCATCTTCTATGGAGAGAGCTGGGTACACGAGACAACGGGGAGGGGGGGGGTAATTAGTGCACTTGAAAGGCCGAGGAATCCTTCTGAGCTGCAGAAGTTCCTGAAGCACTTAACACAGCTTCATTAAGCTTCTCTGAAGAATTCCTGTGATGTCATTACTGTGTTACCTGGTCAGATGTGCAGTCCTATTCTGCATCTTATCCTCTGCGAGTGTCAGAATAATGGCAACAAACAAGATCACATCCTCATCTTCGAAATATTTGCTGCTTTGTATAGCCTTGTTCATACTCTAGTTACATCCAGAGCTGCATCCTCAACTCCAGATGGTGCTCAGTCTTCACATTATCTCATTGCACAGCACCCCCTTCTGATTCAGGGTCTCTGCAGAACTTGCTTTACTGCTCTTCATTTGGGGCAGTTGTGAGCTTGAGTCTGATTTAGAGAGGACCAGTGTCAGACTGGAGAGCCTTGGGCACACAGATGGAGTTGATTCTAGGGGCCCACTAGTTGAGCTGTTTCTGGGCCCAGCAGTGGAGCTACTGTACATTTGAGGGGTCCACCCTACAGCTACTGCAAATGTCTGTACAGGCCTCCTATACTCTGCATCTTGCTTTTTTGCCTCTTCTGAGGATGTACAGTACAGACCAAAAGTTTGGACACACCTTCTCATTCCAAGAGTTTTCTGTATTTTCATGACTACTTTCGTGACACTGGTCTAATGTCCATTCCTTGTGTTCTTTAGCCCAAAAAAGTCTCTTCTGCTTGTTGCCTGTCCTTAGCAGTGGTTTCCTAGACTTTTTTGGGCTAAAGAACACAAGGAATGGACATTAGACCAGTGTCACGAAAGTAGTCATGACAATACAGAAAACACTTGAAATGAGAAGGTGTGTCCAAACTTTTGGTCTGTACTGTATATGCAGTTAAAAATCAACTCCAAGTCTACCATGCTCAGGGGCCCTCCTATTCCACTGTGGGCCAGTCTGAGCCTAGAGAAGACTACATCTCCCATGATGCACTGGAAGTATACAGTACTGAAAAATTAATTAATTATTTTTTCATATATGATGCTTTTATACTCCAGTTACACCCAGAGCTGCATTCTCACTTAGGTTAGCTCTCAGTTTCCACAATCTCTCATTCCACCGCACCCTCTTCTCATTCAATGTTCATCGCTCCTTCAGTATTAACTGAGGGGATGTATGTGTCCTCATCTTCCATGATTTAGTTTTGTCTTTAGGCATTGATGTTACCTTTAGAGTAATATTGGTCTCTAGTTGCTTCTTCTCACACATTTGTATCTATTCTCATACTGATGATATAACTCTATTGTGCATTAGACCCTTTTCATATATTTTGGGACCTTGCTGAAATACCATTTTCTCTGCATATTTAGTTCTTTGATTTAGGAAGGAAAGAAAACAAATTCCTAAGTCTTCCAAATCTTAGAACTGTAAACATTTAAAACTTAGTGAATAATAGAGAAATCCCTTAACCGCGTCTTCTCTCTGGTTCTAGTGGCCTCTATATGGTTTCATGAACGCTAACATGCTTGACCTTGTCCTCTGCTTCATGTATGTTCTGGATTATTTGCTACTAAGCATTTTTAAGCACTAGATACCAATGAGTAACTGGTTTAGAAATTTACCGGGGTTTTCATGGTTTTAGGCCAATTGACCTTCTCGGCTTCAGACATTTTAAATTGTTTTTGTGTTTGGTGTCAATAACATTTCTATTCTGCATTCAGTTTATCTGTGACTTTTCTTTTTTTTTTTTAAGGCGTACTCATCGGGAGATGTAATATTGGACCATGGGATTATCTATATTCCTGAATGTGCATATTACTACAATGGAGAGCTGACATTCATTTGTATCACTCAATTTTGTTTGAATAAAAATTATTTGCAACTTGAATCTAAAGGATTGCCGGGGAGTTTCTGAATGCTAGTCTATACATTGTGCAATACTGATCACAGTGTGGAGACAGCTGCAGTGTAAAGCAAGGGAGAAGACAGAGCAGCAGCCTGAGCTCTGAGATGATGGAAAGGACATGTCAGCCAGGAGCCTGGACAGCATGAGGAGCAGGGAGGCATCGTTGTCTGCTGGGGCCTTATATATCATCTGAAGACCACAGTTGGACATCTGCCTTAATCCTTTTACTTCCAGGCGTTTTCCCCATCAGAGCGTCTTTGAGCGGCGGTAATTGTCGACACCCGATCGCTCACTGTCAGCGCAGCTGCTCGTTCTCCTCATCCTCATCTATCTCTCGGTCTGAGAAACTACTGAGCTCCTAATGAAGAAGCTGCGTCCAACATAAAGGCGTGCGGCCATCCGCAGGAGAAATCCAACATGTGAGGATATAATCACTTCCAATCGCAGAAGATATAGATCGTGATGTCACCGCTTAATTAGAAAACAGTGGGGGTCGTCTTGATGGATCACAAGGTCGGACCATTCAGATTGATTTAGTAACATAAGATCCATCCATCAAGGAAAGTATTACCAGAAAAGCTACAGATGACAGACGAATCCTGGAAATTGGCTGAAAACGTAAAGGTTACCACTCGGGTCTGACTCCTGTGACGCGCTGTCATCAGATACGGTTCTGCGATATAGCCAGACGCGTCATTATGCCATGGGATATTCATGGTAATTGTACAATGTCAGGTGGGGAAGTGAGATGTAACAAAGATGTATCCAAAATCTGAACAAAACAAAGACAGAAATCTGAGCCATCGCCTGACAGTCTGGTTACTAAGGATACATTGTAACAACATTCCTATAGGTTGGTCCATGGTTAAAATTAATGGATACATTGTAAAACCAAATCTATTGTCCAAAATTGTTATCTTTTAGGATACATTGTAACAATCTATTGTCCATGGTTACTAAGGATACATTGTAACAATCTATTGTCCATGGTTACTAAGGATACATTGTAACAATCTATTGTCCATGGTTACTAAGAATACATTGTAACAATCTATTGCCCATGGTTTTTAGGGATACATTGTAACAATCTATTGTCCATTGTTTTTAGGGATACATTGTAGCAATCCATTGTCCATGGTCCCTAAGGATACATTGCAACAATCTATTGTCCATAGTTACTAGGGATACACTGTAACAATCAATTGTCCATGGTTGCTAGGAAGAGACTCCATAGCAACCATTTTGTCTCTGATCCCTCAGGCAGGCTTGGACTAACCCACAGGGGATTAGAAGAAACCTCTAGTGGGCCCTTGAGCATGGGGAGCCTCTGGGCATGGTGGGCCACTGAGCATGGTGGGCCTGTGGGCATGGCAGACTGGGGCTGCTTTTCAGACAGAAAGCATAGATCAAGCAGCACAGTGCAAGAGGCATATGAAGTACAGGTCCCAGGTGCCAGGCAGGTAAATACACCTGGGTAGCAAATATGTGTGGATGTCAGGCCTACCAGTGTGGGACTGCTAGGAGGTGTTGTTCACCAGCACAAAAGGAGCACTCTCAGGAGTCAGCTTGGGACCTTGCAGGCTTTATCACAGTGTTCCCCCAGCAGCTTACAATCCACATACAGGTCACTGTGCAGGTAGATGGTTACACTTGAGAGCTTTCACACTTCACTTTTGTAATAAAATTTCTTCTTGGACAATTCCTTTAACGTTTCTTCTGGCCTTCACTCTCTCAGCGGACCCCAGCAGCAGTCATGCCTTAGAATTGGGGTTGTCTCCTGGTACACTCCTTGGGCTATCTACTTAGGCCTTCTATCTATCTCTATCAATCTCTTTCTCTCTGGACAGTTCCTCCTGTCTGTCCCTTAAATCTCCATTTCTCTTCTTCCTCTCCCATTTACCTGCCTCTGCTTGCCTTTTCCTCTCTCTCCCTCTTTCCCCTGTAAGCTCCCAGACATGTGGTGTGCCTGTAGCCTTTTACCCCTCACAGCCGGCTAGTGGGTGGGTGATCACAGAGACTGGAACTTTAACAAACAGATTCAGACTCACACTTTCTGGTCAGGTTGTGGGTGGTTCTATAGCAGTAACTGGCATACTAGCTCTGCTATTCCTAGCTATTCCTGTTACAGGGCTATGAATGCAGCAGATTTATAAAGTCTAGTGCCCAAAGCTACGGAGTTCTAAGGCTTCAAACTTATCATTAACTTAGGTAAACAAGCTCCTGTGCTAGAGTTGAGACTCAGGATGGAGTGACCCGCCATGGCGGGACTGACTGATTAACGGCAGCTTGGAAGCAATCAGATAAAAGAAAAAACAAGGATGGGTGGTTAGTAACCTATAGAATCTTGTGCACACTAGCAGCATACTGTATATAGTCTTCTTTATCTCCTGAAGAAAGCAAAATTAAAACAGCAATGTATTTGGTAGCAGTATTCATTTACCTTTCCCTACTTTTTAAAAGCTAATCATTGTGGTGAGGAAACCCCTATTACTCTGGAACACTTAAAGGAGAGTCAGAATGAGGGGTTAGTGAGATGCATATATAGTGCTGCGTATAAGTGTGATACCGTATATACAATTCACATCCAAGTCTCCGCAGCAGAGCATGGAGCTTATACAGCAGAGCCCTATAGCAGAGCGCAGAATCTGTAGTACAGCACAGAGCCTGTACGGCAGAGCAAGGAGCCTGTATAGTAGAGCATAGAGCCTGTACAGCCAGGCAAGGAGCCGGTGTGGCGGAGCATAAGGCCTGTGCAGTAGAGCTTAGAGCCTGTACGGCAGGGAAGGGAGCCTGTTAGAGGAGGGAGCGTGTATGGTAGAGCATGGACCCTGTAATGCATAGCAGAAAGCCTGTGTGGCAGAGCATAGAGCCTGTGTCCTGTGTGGCAGAGCAGGGAGCCTGCACAATAGAGCAGGGAGCCTGTATGGTAGACCATGCTCTTGTGTGGAAGAGCATAGTGCCTGTATGACAGACCATGGGGATTGTATATCAGAGCACAGCACCTGTACGACAGAGCACTGAGCTCGTAAGATAGAGCATGGAGCTTGTATGGCAGAGCACAGAGCCTGTATGATAGAGCACTGGGCTTGTAAGGTAGAGCAGGGAGCTTGAATGGTAGAGCATAGAGCCTGTGTGGCACTACATACAACTTGTGTAACAGCATGGAGCCTATATGATAGAACATGGAGCTAGCACAGCAGAGCATAGAACCCGTACAGCAGAGCATAGAACCTGTATGGCAGAGCCTGGGGCTTGTATGGCAGTGTATGGGGCTTGTATGGTAGAGTATAAAACCTGTATGGTAGAGTACCAAGTCTGTATAGCAGTGGATAGAGCTTGTACAGCAGAGCATGGAGCCTGTATAACAGAGCATGGAGGCTTGTATGGCAGTGCATGGAGCTTGTATGGCAGTGCATGGAGCCTGTATGGCAGTGCATGGGGCTTGTATGGCAGTGCATGGGGCTTGTATGGCAGTGCATGGGGCTTGTATGGCAGTGCATGGGGCTTGTATGGCAGTGCATGGGGCTTGTATGGCAGTGCATGGGGCTTGTATGGCAGTTCATGGAGCCTGCATGGCAGTGCATGGAGCTTGTATGGCAGTGCATGGAGCTTGTATGGCAGTGCATGGAGCTTGTATTGCAGTGCATGGAGCTTGTATGGCCTTTCTTGTTGCTTGTTTTGCATTGCTTGTTGCTTGTATGGCAGTGCATGGAGCTTGTATGACAGTGCATGGAGCTTTTATGGCAGTGCATGGTGCTTGTATGACAGTGCATGGTGCTTGTATGGCAGTGCATGGAGCTTTTATGACAGTGCATGGAGCTTGTATGGCAGTGCATGGAGCTTGTATGACAGTGCATGGAGCTTTTATGGCAGTGCATGGTGCTTGTATGACAGTGCATGGTGCTTGTACGGCAGTGCATGGAGCTTTTATGGCAGTGCATGGAGCTTTTATGGCAGTGCATGGAGCTTGTATGGCAGTGCATGGAGCTTGTATGACAGTGCATCGAGCTTGTATGACAGTGCATGGCGCTTGTATGGCAGTGCATGGAGCTTTTATGGCAGTGCATGGAGCTTGTACAGCAGTGCATGGAGCTTGTACGGCAGTGCATGGAGCTTGTACGACAGTGCATGGAGCTTTAATGGCAGTGCATGGAGCTTTTATGGCAGTGCATGGAGCTTGTATGACAGTGCATGGAGCTTGTATGGCAGTGCATGGAGCTTTTATGGCAGTGCATGGAGCTTTTATGGCAGTGCATCGAGCTTTTATGGCAGTGCATGGAGCTTTTATGGCAGTGCATCGAGCTTGTACGGCAGTGCATCGAGCTTGTACGCCAGTGCATGGAGCTTGTACGGCAGTGCATGGAGCTTGTACGGCAGTGCATGGAGCTTGTACGGCAGTGCATGGTGCTGGTACGGCAGTGCATGGTGCTTGTACGACAGTGCATGGTGCTTGTACGACAGTGCATGGTGCTTGTATGGCAGTGCATGGAGCTTGTATGACAGTGCATGGAGCTTGTATGACAGTGCATGGACCTTTTATGGCAGTGCATGGACCTTTTATGGCAGTGCAACGAGCTTGTATGACATAGCATGGATCTTGTACGGCAGTGCATGGAGCTTTTATGGCA
The DNA here is from genome assembly GCA_025379985.1 of Phyllomedusa bahiana. NCBI lineage: Eukaryota > Metazoa > Chordata > Amphibia > Anura > Hylidae > Phyllomedusa > Phyllomedusa bahiana. The sequence continues at coordinate 31,896 of JAODAL010037480.1, forward strand.
GTTCATGGAGCTTTTATGGCAGTGCATGGAGCTTGTAGGGCAGTGCATCGAGCTTGTATAACAGAGCATGAGGCTTGTATGGCAGTGCATGGAGCTTGTACGGCACTGCATGGTGCCTGTAAGGCAGTGCATGGTCCTTGTACGGCAGTGCATGGGGCTTGTATGACAGTGCATGGAGCTTGTATGACAGTGCATGGTGCTTGTACGGCAGTGCATGGAGCTTGTATGGCAGTGCATGGAGCTTGTATAGCAGTGCATGGAGCTTGTACAGCAGTGCATGGAGCTTGTACAGCAGTGCATGGAGCTTTTATGGCAGAACTGAATGGAGTTTGTTTGACAGTCTACAGCCCCTAGTGACTGTACACTGTGCTCAGATGAAGTACAGCCCGTGGTATGGAGATGTTCCCCACTAGAAGCAATGTCTCGTTATATATCTGTACGGCCTCTGATGGGGCATGAAACCACTTTTGCTGTATTTGTCTGGAACAGAAAAATCTTTGTGCTTCTCCATAAGAAATGAAAGGTTTGTGGAGGTTCAGTAGAGGCCATCGTCCATCTCCACACACCCAGTCACAATGCGGTCACCTGTATGAGCCTAGTGTATTTGGGTGGGAGAGAGTGTGACCCAGCGCCATGAACAGGGCTCCTGATTTTGGCCCCTTTTTGATAAAGATCGGCTGCACTGACCTATTTAGGAGCTGACTTCCCCTCTCCACATGGCTCTAGACTGCTGGACCAATGTCCCAGAATGGACACCTGTATCCAGCGGAGGCCGCTCTCCGTCCATAACCCTCCGCCTCGCATACGTGGCAGGTAAGATAGAGATTTAGCATAGGACATCTGCTCCACCAGGATCTCACCGGGCGGTGGGAAAAATTATTTCTATTAGTTTATATATTTTAGTTTTTTGAGACAAGAAACTCGTAAAACGTCTGTTATGTTTCTTTGTATCCAGGAAAATCGATAGGAGCTATAGAGACGGGAGGCATTAGCATTATGTCTTTCTCTCTTTCAACTCAGAAAATCAATGGAAACAATGGTAACAAAATCTTTAAAATATGGTCCCTACCAGAGAACAGAAGCGCGAGACTCTGGGCAGTGCACTCGAAGGATAGCAGGCGGCTTCATCATCGACAGAGGAACTGCAAGGTAAATGGGGAATGTATCCATTATGGACACATCTATTAGAAGCATTATCTCCTGCCCGGGGTCAAGGCAAGACATAATAGCTGCTGTTTTGGAGGGTCGGGTCCAGAATTTGGGAGTTGGGATCTGCATTTGTGACCTATTGTATTGGAGGAGCCATAAAATGTTCTGTTCTGGGGATCGGGTCCAGAATTTGGGGAAGGGGTTTTGCATTTATGGACTCGTGATCTATTTCATTAGGGAAGTCAGTAATGTTCTGGAGGGTCTACTCCACAATTTAGGGATTGGGTTCTAGATTTATGGTCTTGTGATCATTTTAATTGGTGAAGCCATGAAATGTTCTATTCTAGAAGGTCGGAACCAGAATTCAGAAGTTGGGTTCTAGATTAATGGACTTGTGATCTATTGTATTGTTAAAGGGGTTGTCTCACTACATTTATTCATCCTACCTTAGTCCTGTTTTCTTGGTTTCACTTGAATTCAGGGGCGTGTTTACTGGCTTCTACTGCAGCCTAGAAGCCAGGTCTGTAGCTATAACGACCAGTGCTGGCAACCTATCAGGAGAGATCAAACAGGTCTGTAGCTATAGCAACTTGAGGAGCTGATGCAGCCCATACAAGAGGGGAGATCTAGGAATAGGTAGGACGCTGTTAATGGACACAGATTGCAAAGTGACTTGTTTTTGCAAGATCTTTAGCATAAAAAGCAGCGATCCCTGTAGTGAGACGACCCCTTTAAAGACATAAAATGTTCTAGAGGGTTGGAATCAGATTTTGGGAGTTGTGTTCTGGATTAATGGACTCATGATCTATTGTATTGGAGAAGTCATCCTGTTAGATGGTTACTGATCACATATGGCCTGTCCATTAGACCTTTATTATTATTATTATTGATTCCAGAGCGCTGTACATTTGAAGTGGATTACATACATAACATTGGTCAAACCAGTCTATAAGGTAACAATAAGTAACTAACAACTGGTACTGAGGGAGACAGAACCCTGCCCGTGAGGGCTTACAGTCTGCAAGGAATGGGGAAAGAGACAGAAGGTGAGGGGCAGACATGTTTGTGGGGGGGTGTAGCGGCAGCAAGGTTATTGTAGGTTATAGGCTCCTGGAGAGATGGGTTTTCATGTTGCTTTTGAAGCTGGTAAAGGTGGGGGAGAGTCTGATGTGTTGGGGCAGTGAGTTCCAGAGTGGGGGGGAAGCACAGGAGAAGTCTTGGAGACGGTTATGTGAAGAGCTGATAAGAGGAGAACAGAGGAGAAGGTCCTGGGAGGAGTGGGGACTGCATTAGGGGAGGTATCTAGAGATTAAGGCAAAGATGTATGGAGGGGAGAAGTTATGGAGGAGAGAGGTTATGGAGGGGAGAGGTTATGGAGAGCCTTATAGGTCAGGGTTAGTAACTTTAACTGGATTCGCTGGGCAATGGAAGCCAGTGCAGGGATTGGCAGAGGGGAGTGGCGAGGAGAGAGGTGGATAAGACGGGCAGGAGAGTTAAGGATGGATTCTTTACAGCCTCCAGATGTGCAAAGCTGTAGAGACATTCCCAACAGACTGCAGCTGTCTTTGCAGATCGAGGTGTCCTCCAAAGCACTGACTCCGGGGGCTGAATACATTGCAGATAGAGGTGTCCTACAAAGTACTGACTCCGGGGCTGAATACATTGCAGATAGAGGTGTCCTACAAGTACTGATTCTGGGGCTGAATACATTGCAGATACAGGTGTCCTACAAAGTACTAACTCCGGGGCTGAATACATTCCAGATACAGGTGTCCTACAAAGTACTGACTCCGGGGGCTGAATACTTTGCAGATAGAGGTGTCCTACAAATTTACTGACCCCGGGGGTCTGAATTACATTGCAGATAGAGGTGTCCTACAAAGTACTGGACTCTGTGGGCTGAATACATTGCAGATAGAGGTGTCCTACAAAGTACGACTCCGGGCTGAATACATTGCGATAGAGGTGTCCTACAAAGTACTGACTCTGAGGGCTGAATACATTGCAGATAGAGGTGTCCTACAAAGTACTGATCGGGGGCTGAATACATTGCAGATAGACGTGTCCTACAAAGTACTGACTCCGGGGCTTGAATACATTGCAGATAGAGGTGTCCTCAAAGGTACTGGACTCTGGGGCTGAATACATTGCAGATAGAGGTGTCCTACAAATTTACTGACACCAGAGCTGAATACATTGCAGATAGAGGTGCCCTACAAAGTACTGACTCTGGGCTAAATTTACATTGCAGATAGAGGTGTCCTACAAAGTACTGACTCCAGGGCTGAATACATTGCAGATAGATGTGTCCTACAAAGTACTGACTCCGGGGCTGAAATATTGCAGATATAGGTGTCCTACAAAGTCCTGACTTCAGGGCTGAATACATTGCAGATAGAGGAGCCCTTTACAAAGTACTGACTCCAGAGCTGATTACATTGCAGATAGAGGTGTCCTACAAGAAATGACTCCAGGGATAAATACATTGCAGATAGAGGTGTCCTACAAAGTACTGACTCCGGGGCTGAATACATTGCAGATAGAGGTGTCCTACAAAGTACTGACTCCATTGCAGATAGAGGTTTTTGCCCAGTATATACACTATATATAGGCATTGTTCTGCATTGTAGTGTTGCACTTTTATATGAGCTTTATTACTCTCCATTTGTCTCCTATAACCACTGCACATATTCTGTCCAGGCTCTTGATTTTCCTATGGCAAACCTTCACCAATGTCTATAATCTATTGAACCTTTTTACTACCCAGGGGCGTAGCTATAGGGAGTGCAGCGGTAGTAGTCACCACCGGGCCCTGCAGCTGAAGGGGCCATGAGACCCTCTGCCAGATAAGAAGACACCAGTATTGTAATAGACACATGGAGCTGGGGGGCCCTGTTTCCCTTTGGTTATTAGGGTCCAGCCCTTGAGTCATCTTCTTCCCTTCAGGTGTGATTGGGCTCCGGTACCTTCAGCCGCAGCCATGAAGTAGTGACACGATTTTGTTGTTTTTGTCTTTTTTGATATATTTTGTGCTCTCACCTGACACCGCACCGACCGCCTCTTATCTCGCAGCTGCTACCTGTGAAGATCTCACCCCCTGACGGCTCCGCGAGTCTCACTTCCCCTGTGAAGGCTCACACTTTGTCACCTCTCTAGCTGGGCTAGTGTGGCGGCGTTCAGGGCATCCGTGACCAGCGAGATCTGTGCCAGAGTCTGAGGCTAATCCTCTCTGCAGGAAAGTGTCAGGGCCTTATAAATCCTTACACATAAGACGACGCTCTGCATCTCTGATGATAAGGGAAGGAGCGCAGAGCATCAGACTGAGACGAATATAGTATATCCTTATGAGATATAAAGGGACAGTGCCACAGTCTGAACGGTGCCCTACACAGCCGCATATGTGGCTGACCTCTTGAAGCTAACCAGTGGAGGCTGGTGGAACTGTCCCTGAAGTGTGTAGGTCTGAACAGACCCCATAATAGAGGTAACAAAATAGTGTAGGACCCACCTGCATTGAGGTCCCGTTGAAGTGCCAGAGGCGGCTTAATTTTCAGGGAGAAAGGCACAGAAAGAGGCAGAAAGCGAGAGGCATGTGCAGTAGCTATAGAATGGGCATAAGAATCAACGCCACAGGTGAGTCCCAAGAATCATCATCTCCACTGCTGGGCCCCTAAAATCAACTTAACTAGTGGGCCCCAAGAATCAGTTTAACAGGTGGGACCCAAGAATCAGTTAAACAGGTGGGGCCCAAGAATCAACTCAACTGTTGGGCCCCAGTAATCAACTCCACTGGTGGGCCCCAAGAATCATCTCCACTGGTGGGCCTTAAGAATCAACTCCACTGGTGGGCCCCAAGAATCAATTTAACTGGTGGCCCCAAGAATCAACTCCACTGGTGGCTCCAGGAATCAACTCCACTGGTGGGCCCCAAGAATCATCTCCACTGGTGGGCCTTAAGAATCAACTCCACTGGTGGCTCCAGGAATCAACTCCACTGGTGGCCCCAAGAATCAATTTAACTGGTGGCCTCAAGAATCAACTCCACTGGTGGCTCCAGGAATCAACTCCACTGGTAACCCCAAGAATCATCACCATTGGTGGACCCAATAAATCAATTTGACTGGTGGGAGCCATGAATTAACTCTATTTTTGGAACCCAAGCACAAACTCCACTTATGGCCCCAAGAATCAACTCCACTGGTGGCCCCAAGAATCATCTCCACTGGTATCTCCAGGAATCAACTCCACTGGTGGCCCCATGAATCAATTTAACTGGTGGGCCCCAAGAATCAACTCCACTGGTGCCCCCAAGAATCAACTCCTCTGCTGGGCCTCAAGAATCAACTCCACTGGTAACCCCAAGAATCATCACCATTGGTGGGTCCAATAAATCAATTTGGGATGGTGGGGGGCCAGGAATTAACTCCATTTGTGGAACCCAAGCACAAACTCCACTTATGGCCCCAAGAATCAACTCCACTGGTGGCCCCAAGAATCATGTCCACTGGTATCTCCAGGAATCAACTCCACTGCTGGCCCCATGAATCAATTTAACCGGTGGGCCCCAAGAATCAACTCCACTGTTGACCCCAAGAATCAACTTTACTGGTGGCCCCAAAAATCCTCTCCACTGGTGGGCCCCCAGAATCATCTCCACTGGTGGCCCCAAGAATCATCTCCACTGGTGGCCCCAAGAATCATCTCCACTGGTGGGCCCAAGAATCATCTCCACTGGCGGGGCCCAAGAATCATCTCCACTGGCGGGGCCCAAGAATAAACTCCACTGGTAGACCCCAAGAATCAACTCCACTGGTGACCCCAAGAATCACCTCCACTGGTGACCCCTAGAATCAACTCCACTGGTGGGCTCCAAGAATCCTCTCCACTCATGGGCCCCAGCAATCAACTCTAGTGGTGGATACTAGAATCTACTCCACTGTTGGGCCCTGAGAACCAACTCCACTAATAGACCCCAAGTATAAACTCTACTGGTGGACCCCAAGAATCACCTCCACTGCTGGACCTGCTGGCATACCATCGTGATACATTATTATTAGCATGGAACACCCCCCACATTCAGCCGCACAGTTTGATCTCTAGAAAAGGAAAATCAGGGAACAAAATGCAGCAAAACTGCTTTTATTTTATTTATTTTTTTATTTTTCTCCCCGATTTGCAGATGAAGATTCCTGAGAGCTTTATTTATTCCTTTCCACATTGACGCTGAGTAAGTGACGTCCGGAGCCGCCGCGGGATTTCAGCTCAAAATGATGCATTTTTCATTTGAGAAAAAAAAAACAAAAACATAAGAGATCCATAAAGAGTCACCAGAACCGATCCGTGACTCCCGGCACCGAGTGCAGGGGAACGGCGCGAGCAGCATGAATCTATCGAATGGAACATCAAGCTGGAAGTAAAAGGCGTCTGCCGTGTGTCATCATCCATCTCCGCTCCCCGCAACGGCTCCTCGGGTGCAGATAAAACACCGCAGCGCAGGCGGAAGGAAGAAATCTGCAATACATTTCCCCGACAGAATACCACAATACACCCCTCAATGAGATTCATGAGGGGTGTAGTAATCCAAAATGGGGCGACTTTTGGAAGGTTTCACCTGTTCTGGTACTTTGGGGGCTTTGCAAATGTTACATGGCCCCACCAAAATCTGCGTTCCAAAAGCCAAATAGCGCTCCCTAACTTGTACGTCCTACCATGCGGCCAAACAGAGGTTTACACCCACATGTAGGGTATTGCTGAACTTGGAAGAAATTGTGTAATACATTTTGGGGCTGTTTTCTAGGATTTCTTGTAAACATTTTAAGCTGAAACTGCAGATTATTGGAAAAAAAATTATTTGTTATATAAAAAAATTTGGGGTTGATATACTCACTGCACCCATAGATATATTCCTTAGGGGTGTAGTTTTCCAAATTAGGTCTTTTCAATGGAGTTTATCAAGTTTTACCACCTTAGGGTGTCCACAAACCTGAAATGTTGCGTAAATTATATCCTAATGAAAATTAGACCCCAAAATCCAGTAGGTGCTCTCCACTTAGGATTGTGTTGACCCAAATAGTGCACTAGGGTCACATAAGAGAAATCTCTAAAAATGGCAGAAACTGGAGAATCAATATTTAGTTGCATTTCCCTGGTCACATCTACTGTGCTCCAGAAAATAATGGATAAATATTGAAAATCTTTAAAAAAAGTGAAATTTTGAAATTTCACCTGTTTGTTTTAATTTCTGTAAAACACCTAAAGGGTTGACAAACTTTATAAGTGTTTCTTTTTAAAACCTTGAGGGATGAAAGTTTCTTAGTGCAGTCATTTTTGGGGGGTGTTAACATAAGGGCCCCCCGAAGCCACATTAAACTGTACGTCCTTTAAAAAAAAATCATATTTAATTTTCTCTTGAGCCCCCAAATGTCCTAAAAATAAGAGATTTTTAAAAAGCGATCACTATCTGTCTTACACACAGAAATTTTTAAACTTTGAAAATGGCAAATTTTCCAAATTTTCAATTTTTTTTTTTTTTCTTTTCACAAAATAAACAAAAAAATTTTTAGCATAAATTTTTTGTAATGAAAGTACAGTGTGTCACGAGAAAACCGTCTCAAATTCACATCAATAGGTAAAACCAGTAAAAAGTTATTCTCTGATAAAGTGACACATGCCAGATTTGAAAAGAAGGGCTTGGTCCTAAGTCCAAAACAGGCTTAGACGCTGAAGGACCATAATACGTCTTTGGTTGAAATAGGCAGAAATGAGCTGGCATTGGAGATAAAGTGGGGGCTCTGGTGAAAGTCAGGACCCTGCTCTAATGGCCAAGAATGGACAAACCAGGGGTCCCAGCTGTTCAACCCCATAGATGCCATAATGAATAGTGACCATTGTATCTATGTGGTTCTAGAAGGAGGCGGTTCACTCTTTCACCTTATCGGCACCAGCTGAATGTGTTCACAAGGAGCCAATGGGTTTACAATATAGCTGAAGACCTAATGAAGACTTCCAGGTCTGTGTATGCTTTGTAGGTCCTGCCAGAGGTAGGGCTCAAAGTGATGCCCATCAGTCTTATGAAATTATATCCCTGGGGTCCCCAGCGTTGATTGAAAAGGCCCAAATTGTGGGTTTTTTTCTTTGGGCCCACCCAAAGGGTTTTTAATCTCGGTGTCAGTGTCGAACATGGGGGGCCTGGGGTCCACCAGTGGAGTTGATTCTTGGGGCCCACAATTGGAGTTGATTATTGGGCCCAAACCCGTTTTCTTGGGTCCCCCGTGGATGT